>APFE030088865.1:150924-229061 GCA_000404065.3 Pinus taeda
ATTTTGTTGCACAATTTTAGGGGCACAAGGCGAGCTATCTGGATAACCATATCTATCTTTAAAAGCATTGACAATGTCGTGTAAAGAAGTGAAAGAATCTTCAAGACAATTATTAAACCAATTCAAAGCATCACCCTCCAAAGAAAAGACAAAAAGACGCATTTTGACATCTTCATGATTATATTGAGGGGGTCTACAATATATGATCATTATACGAGTAAACAAGCCTAGATGCCTTTTAACAGTGACTGAATCACCACTTGAGAACAAAGGTAATTTAAATGGCCACTTCCAAAATGTCATGGCGATCATCAGTAAAATGACATGGTTTAAACGAATAATCCATGATGAATAACGAGGGAGCAAATGGATGATAGAACGAGATCTTTGCTCAAGAAAATTAATAAATGAAAGAAGTGGAGTCGCCACTTGAACAATGAATCTAATTCTAGGATCCAAAAAGCAACCAACAAGTAGATATGAGGGAGGCTTCTTGTCTGGGAAAAATAAGAAAATGGAGTCGCCACCCAAACAAGAAACAAACCGAAGAGAAGTTGCTGATATGGTGAAAGATAAGGTGATGAAAAGATCAAAAGACGCCAAAGAAAGTTGGTCGTTTGATAGGCTAATGAATGGCGTAAAAGATGAGATGATGCCAAAAAATTTTGACTCTGCCAGCTCAAATGAAAAATAAGAAAGAAGAAATAATGATGAAAATTGAGAAGATGAATGTCGTTGAAACACCAAAGACAGAAAAACTCTATCCCTGGCAACGGCACCAAAAAATGTTGTCGCACAGATTGTCACGACAACACTCAGACCAGGGGCTGTCACTTTGATCCCTGATCTCTCCGTTTAAGCCTGTCTCTCGCGGCTAAGGGGGGTAGACCCTATGGGAAAATGATTGACCCACTGTGAAACAGTTGAGTTTGGAGACACGAGGAAACAAGCACTCAATTGATTTGATTAAGTAAATAGACCAGTGCCTTATGAAGTTAATGCTTAAATGATTACTTGCTAAATGTTGCAGAAATGTAAACCATGTAGAGCAATCATTTATCATCAAAAAGCTCAAGCAGTGCAAAATATTTGATAGATGCACAATGCTTTAATAGTGATCCAGCGATTAAAACTCAATAACGATATTCCAACAATTAAAATTTCGAAAGATAAATGCTTTAAACAACCACGAAAAAAAAACTAACCAGATATCTTATTTATGATCATTCAAGCATGCCAAATCATATAAAAGATGATAATCATTAATTTCACATCAAAACTTTAGCCTTAGCAGGTAAGACGTGGTAAATCACTGAGCTGAATATTGAATCTGGCAAAAAATTTCCACAATATTTATATATATATATATAAAATGATAAAAAAAGGCAAAAAGGGTTTCTTTTATTTAGTTTAGATTCTTTTTTATTTTAAATTTTGTTTTGTTTAAAAAAAAAAAAAACATAAAATATTGTGGAATTTTTTTGCGAGATTCAGTATTCAGCTCAGTGATTTACCACGTCTTACCTGCTAAGGCTAAAGTTTTGATGTGAAATTAATGATTATCATCTTTTATATGATTTGGCATGCTTGAATGATCATAAATAAGATATCTGGTTAGATTCTTTTTTCGTGGTTGTTTAAAGCATTTATCTTTCAAAATTTTAATTGCTGGAATATCGTTATTGAGTTTTAATTGCTGGATCACTATTAAAGCATTGTGCATCTATCAAATATTTTGCACTGCTTGAGCTTTTTGATGATAAATGATTGCTCTACATGGTTTACATTTCTGCAACATTTAGTAAGTAATCATTTAAACATTAACTTCATAAGGCACTGGTCTATTTACTTAATCAAATCAATTGAGTGCTTGTTTCCTCGTGTCTCCCAACCGAACTGTTTCACAGTTGGTCAATCATTTTCCCATAGGGTCTACCCCCATTAGCCGCGGGAGACAGGCTTACACGGAGAGATCGAGGATCAGAGTGACAGCCCCTGGTCTGAGCGTTGTCGTGACAATTTGTGCGACAACAGGCCCTTTTTGACATCAGACCGCAAATGTCTGAGTGTATTAACCCCAATACACTCTTAGCTCTATTGTTGCTTTTGGAATATGCTGCTTTGGCATACTTACCTAGCATGCAACCTCTACATGTATCATCATGCTTGGTAGTAAGCACTGGAACCCCCGTAATAGTTTCCTTGAGCATCCGTAATGCCCCATAATGTGAGTGTCCCATCCTCCTATGCCACAACTCATTTAATTCTTTTTCTCCATCGACATTACTGCTTATCAGTGCCATAGGAGACTTGAGTTGCAACTTGTATAATATGTTGCTTCGAGTTTCAATCTGGGCCCTCTTTTTCCACCTTGGGTGCTTGACATATACTCTATTATCAATGAAGTATACATCATATCCCTTATCTTGTAATTAAGAGACAAAAATCAAATTCATTCCCATTCCTGGCACATGCAATACATTCGGGGCACAAAGACTATCTCCTGCTGCTATCTGGAATATAATAGTTCATCTTCCTACTGGGGTGCACTTCGTCCTATTACCCATTGGGATTTGAAAGTTCATTTGTTCCTCCTGATAGCTCAAGAAATATTCTTGTTCTCTAGTCATATGAGCTGAAGCCCCGTAATCAATGTACCCGTCCTTGGCTGATGCAGAACTTGATAGGCAAGCAAACTCCTCTTCCAACCTAGAAGATAATTCGGAAATATTCTGATCCCTACTATTCTCCATGCCCTTTTTCTTTGCTTCTATCTTGCTGGAACCTTGCTATGATACCATGTGAAAATTTGATGCAATAATTGATTTATTTCTCCTACTTATTTATGATAAGTTATTTACCAATACTTCAATAAATACCAAAATAAATTCAGTTGCAGACTTCACAAACTAGAACTGAAAATTAAACAGCAAGAGAAACATCAACATATGAACAATCACATTGACACACTTGTCTTTGGACAATCGTCCCCAGAAAAACCCAATGTGGGAAAACCGATGCAGCAGATCTTAGGATTCATATTATTGGTAGCAAATACCTGATTATACTCTAGGATGCTCATCTAGCAATCCTTTACAGAGAAAATATTGGCAGATACTCTGAGTGAGTTTTACCTCACTTCACTCTGCAGAATTCTCGCTGATCCAGAACAAGACTGCCTAACCCCGACTATTTTTGCGCTGGCCTTGCGTAGGTACTGCGTCATCCTTTCAGGCTCTGTGTCAATGCTGTGTCACCTTCTCTGCCCTTTGCGTTAGCTTTCCTGGGAGTTATGATAGTTTCGACAGTTCTGGATTCTGCGTGACAGGCAACTTTTCTGCTGTGCGCTAGCCTTTATGGCTCTACATCAGGACTGCGTGGGCCCATACTACCCAACATCAACTCTCCTGACTACTTCGTTGCCTCTCTGCAAGCTCTCTCGGCCTCTCTGTTTTTTATTTTCCCAAAAGTCCCCCGGGATTCTCTTTTACCCTCAGCTGCAAGATCCCCCCAATCGATTTTCCTCCTAAGAACTTATCACCTCAAAAAATCGATTTCATCAATCTCTATGTGTGTTTTTAAATGAACCCCGAGCCTCCATTTTATACTTTTCCTATTGAGTCTTCAACGACCGAGATTAAGTCTCTAATCAACGACTAAGATTAAAACATGACTTGATCCGCCTTCTAGATCATTCTCACCCATATTTTGATTAATACTCATTAATAGTTTAATTTCCCTAAGTTTATACTTAGGAACTCCATTAAAAATATTAATTATTTTAATAAAATACAATTCGGGTGGAATTTCACCAAACGGTTTGTGGGTTCATTAGAACTCATGTGCCTTAGCCTCTCCACCGATTTTGAAGGCTAGAGCACTTCCGATGCTGCCAAAAACTAACACTCCCTCTTAGCGAGGAAAGTGTTCTAGCAACAATGTCCACCTTCATGTTGCTTTGTTTCTGAAGCACCTCCTTTTTGCACTGTTGCTGCCACCAACATTGTGCTATTGCTGCTACTATACTACTGCCCATGACACTGCCACTGCCACTGCTACATTTGTACCGCAACTCCCTCTCAAACACTGCATCATTATAATGAAATGGATTTTCCAACATACCCATCTATTCCTGAAATTGAACAAACTTGGTCCTTCCTAGAGCCTTGGTGAGTATGTCTACCACTTCATTTCCTATGGGAGTGTACTCCAACTATACCTCTCCGCATTGAACACAATCTCTGATAAAGTGACATTGAATATCAATGTGTTTGGAGCGATCATGAAATACTAGATTTTCAGAGAGCTTGAGACAACTCTGATTATCAAAGAAGACCCTTGTCACTTTCATCCTTCTCCTGATTAGATTTACAAGCAGTTTTCTGAGCCATATAGCTTCACATGTTGCTTTGATAGCTGCCATATACTCAGCTTCAATTGAGTTTAGAGCTACAGACTTCTACTTACTACACCAAGAGGTCATCCCAGATCGAATACCAAAGCAATACCCAGTGGTACATTTCTTGTCTACTGAACTTCCTGCCCAATCTGCATCAGTGAATCCTCTCAATTCGATATCATTTCCCTTTGTGTACCTTAATCCAAAATTTATTATTCCATAATTGATTTATTTCTCCTACTTATTTATGATAAGTTATTTACCAATACTTCAGTAAATACCAAAATAAATTTAGTTGTAGACTTCACAAACTAGAACTGAAAATTAAATGGCAAGAGAAACATCAACATATGAACAATCACATTGACACACAATTTGGGATGCTCATCTAGCAATCCTTTACAGAGAAAATACTGGCGGAAAATTTGAGTGAGTTTTACCTCACTTCACTCGGCAGAATTCAGGCTGATCCGGCACAAGACTGGCTAACCCTGGCTATTTTTGCGTTAGCCCTACGTAGGCCCTGCGTCAGCCTTACAGGCTCTACGTCAGCCTTACAGGCTCTGCGTCAGCCCGGCATCACCTTCTCTGCCCTCTGCGTCAGCGCTCCCGGCTATTCCCAACTGTTCTGACAGTTCCTGACAGTTCTGGATTCTGCGTGACAGGCAACTTTTCTGCTCTGCGCTGGCCTTTCTAGCTCTACATTAGGACTGCGTGGGCCCATACTACCCAACATCAACTCTCCTGACTACTGCATTACCTCTCTGCAAGCTCTCTCGGCCTCTCTTTTTGTATTTTCTCGAAAGTCCCCAGGGATTCTCTTTGCCCCTTAGCTACAAGATCTCCCCAATCGATTTTCCTCCTAAGAACTTCTCACCTCAAAAAATCGATTTCATCAATCTCTATATGTGCTTTTAAATGAACCCCAAGCCTCCATTTTATACTTTTCCTATTGAGTCTTCAACGACCGAGATTAAGTCTCTAATCAACGGCTAAGATGAAAACATGACTTGATCTGTCTTCTAGATCATTCTCACCCATATTTTGATTAATACACATTAATATTTTAATTTCCCTAAGTTTATACTTAGGAACTCCATTAAAATATTAATTATTTTAATAAAATACAATCCAGGTGGAAGTTCACCAAACTGTTTGTGGGTTCTTTAGAACTCATGTGCCTTAGCCTCTCCACCGATTTTGAAGGCTAGAGCAATTCCGATGCTACCAAAAAATAACACTCCCTCTTAGCGAGGAAAGTGCTCTAGCAACAATGTCCATCTTCATGTTGCTTTGTTTCTGAAGCACCTCCTTTCTGTACTGTTGTTGCCACCAACACTGTGCTATTGTTGCTATTGTACTGCTGCCCATGACACTACCACTGCCATTGCTGCATCTGTACTGCAACTCCCTCTCAAACACTGCATCATTCTAATGAAATGGATTTTCCAACATACTCATCTATTCCTGAAATTGAACAAACTTGGCCCTTCCTAGAGCCTTGGTGACTATGTCTGCCACTTGATTTCCGATGGGAGTGTACTCCAACTGTACTGCTCCACACTGAACACAGTCTCTAATAAAGTGACATTGAATATCATTGTGTTTGGAGTGATTATGAAACACTGGATTTTCAAAGAGCTTGAGACAACTCTGATTATCAAAGAAGACCCTTGTCACTTTCATCTTTCTCCTGATTTGATTTACAAGCAGTTTCCTGAGCCATATAGCTTCACATGTTGCTTTGATAGCTGCCATATACTCAGTTTCAATTGAGTTCAGAGCTACAGAATTCTGCTTACTGCACCAAGAGGTCATCCCAGATCCAATACCAAAGCAATACCTAGTGGTACATTTCTTGTCTACTGAACTTCCTGCCCAATCTGCATCAGTGAATCCTCTCAATTCGATATCATTTCCCTTTGTGTACCTTAATCCAAAATTTATTATTCCACGTACATACCTGAGAATGGGCTTTGCTGCTGCCCAGTGCGCCTTTTTTGGTTCCACCATGAACAAACTAAGGGTGTTACAGCATAGCACAAGTCTGGCCTAGTGTTGACCAGATACATAAGTGACCCAATGAGTTGTCTATATCGGTGTTGATAATATCGCCAAAATATCGGCGATATTCGTAAATATCGCGATATTTTCGGCAAGCCGAAATATCGCCGAGAAAATATCGCGATATTTTCGGCTCCCGAAAATATCGTGATATTTCCGAAATATCTACGATATTTCGGCAAAATATCGCGCAACGACCTAATTTATCGCTAGGAGACAGTTTTAAATCGCCGTGCGGGTTATAAAATTCGGATTTTGGTTTTTTATGAATCATTTTGATTTCTGATTGCTGGAGAAGGAAGGAGAGAGCTATGTGCTTGCTGCCAAGGAGGGTTTGAGCGTTTCTTAGCTATTATCGCCACCAACAACGAAGATTTCATTGATCTAAGCTTCAAGAACAGTGAGACAATTTCGTTTCTTCCATTAACAAGTATGTTGAAATAAACCCCTATTTTAATGAATTTTTTGTTAGTTTTAGGATTATTCTTGCTTGCCTATTTGCCTACAATCATTTTGCTTGATTTTTTTTTCCATTTGAAAAGATTTTCATGCCCATGAGCAAATGCAAGGGTTTTAAGTTTTCAAGTTTTCAAGTTTTCTCCATATTTGGAGAGAAAACTCCATTTTTTTTGAGTTCATAGCTGTAGAGGCTATTTATTAATTTTATTATATATTAGGGGTTCATCTCTATAAAATTTCTTCACCTTAGAAATTAGTTTCTTATTGTGCAATGTGAAGTTGTGAACAGTGAGGTAGGTTTACCGTTTGCCTATTTCTAAAAGTAAATTCTATGTATGAATTTATGAAATTTCAAATGAATTTATGAATTTTTAATTTTCAATTCACATTGCAAAATTGCAAATTTGCAAATAATGTAGCAAAAAAACTATTTTTTAAAATGATGTGGTTATTAGTATTACTTATTAAGTTACTAATTCCAATTTTCTTTTGGTGCCCTAGGTTTGAGTTAGCCCACTACAAAACACAATTATGCCAAAAGCCTTGGACTCATTTTGGGAGTATGGGAACCCTCATGGTGGGACAAATCATGCATATCTTATATGCAAATTGTGTGGGACCAAGATGACAGGTGGGGTTACATGACTGAAATACCATCTTGCTAGACTTAGTAGACATGATGTTGGGATTTGTACAGTTTTTAGTCCGGAGCTTATACAAAAAGCTCTTGAGGCAATTGATGAAAAGGACAGAAAGAAGGAAGAGGCAGAAAGAAACAAAGCTGAACATGCAGGTAGATCTTTCAGGATATCTTCTCCTGATTTTGATGTTGAGGGTAGTGGCCCTAGTGGGAGGGGCTCCACAGTTGGCACACCATCACCTGCTACTGTTAGTGCGACTGCGAGGCCATCATTTTTTGTTCCACGAATAGGACCTGGAGCACAACCTGGCATAAAATCGCTTGTTAAAAAGAAGGAGAAGCAAGAAGTAGATAGAGTCATGGGGAGGTGTATTTTCTGGAGCGACTTACCTCTCAGCATCACCAAAACCAATACATGTTGGCAGCCAATGTGTGATGCTATTGTTGTTGTGGGCCCAGAGTACAAAAGTGCCACATATGAGGAGTTGCGTGGGCCAATTCTTCAAGCAGAAAAGCAGGACATCAACTCTAGATTGGCGGAGTTGAAAAAGACATGGGAAGCTACTGGATGCACAGTGATGTCTGATGGTTGGACAGATAGGAAGGGTAGGACCCTTCTAAATTTCTTGGAACATTGTCCTAAAGGTACCATGTTTATTAAATCATTGGATGCATCAGAACATATCAAAGATGTAGCAACGATATGTGAGTTGTTAGATGGGTTCATTTGGGAGATTGGTGTGCAGAATGTGGTGCAAGTCATAACAGACAATGCAACTAATTATGTGTCTGCCGGCAAAATGCTTATGGAGAGGCATCCCACATTGTTCTGGACTCCGTGTGCAGCACATTGTCTCGATTTGTTGCTTGAGGATATGGGGAAACTCTCCTTCATCAAGGAGACGATTGATATGGCTAGGAGCATCTCCAAGTTTATTTATAACCATGCTTTTGTTCTTAGCCTCATGAGGAGGTTCACTAGAAACAAAGAGTTGCGGCGTCCTGCCATCACACGTTTTTCCACAAACTTTATTACCCTTCAGTCTTTGCTTCGATGTTAATTCGAGTTGAAGCAAATGTTTGTTTTGATGATTGGCATAATTGTAGATACAACAGGAGATGGGATGGGAAAGCCATTGCAAAAATGGTGTACTCTGAGTCATTTTGGCATGGAGTAGAAGAAGCATGTGCAGTTAGTGAACCTATAGTAAAGGTTCTCAGATTGGTGGATGGGGAGAAGCCTGCAATGGCTTATTTGTATGAGGGCATGGATAGGACCAAGGAGGCCATTCGTTCTTATTATGCAGACAAGGGTTCTGTTGGCCTTGACAGGCAGATGATGTTATGGGATGTGATTGATAGTCGATGGACAGGGATGCTTCATCGACCCATTCATGCAACAACACTCTTCGTCAACCCCACATTTTCATACAAATGCAACTTTGATTTTGATGGCGAGGTGATGGAAGGGCTCCATTCCTGTATTCAGATGATGGTACCTAATCCTGAACTTCGTAGCAAAATCAATCACGAGATACAGTCTTATCGGGATCGTGTTGGCCTATTTGGCTTTGATGATGCTATTAAGGAAAGGACCCTCTTCATGCCACGTAAGTGACAATTCATCACTCATTAGAAGTTAGAATTTTCAATTTAGAATTTCCTTACTTATAATTCTATTTTTTTTAAATTCAATTATGTAACTTTTATTTGAAAGTTTAATTATGTTTTAAGTTTTTGAATTTTTTATTTCATTATTTTGTTGTAGATATTTGGTGATGAAGCTATGGTGCAAGGGCACCAAATTTGCAGAAATTGGCCATACGAATCTTGATTCAAACATGTAGCTCTTCAGGGTGTGAGCGCAATTGGAGTGTATTTGAGAAAATACATGCCAAAAAGCGCAACAGGTATAACTTTGAGCTCAAGCCTTCAGTTGAGCAATTACACTTATTGTAATTTTTAATTTTTAATTTATGACCTTCAAGTGTCAAGAGTCAACACTCATTACCTTTTTTGACACTCTTACAGGTTGGAGTTCACACGCCTCAACGATTTGGTGTATGTGCATTACAACATCCGACTTCGAGTGAGGCAAATAGAATAACCAATGGATCCAGATGCCATTTCCTTAGACAATATTGATGTATTGTCTCCGTGGAGGGTGGAGTCTGAGGAACCCATCTTGGAGGAGTCACCTTCATGGTTAGAGCCAGTGGCAGATGATCCATTAGAATAGGGGCAGCAAGAGGAGGACTCGGAGTCAGAGGAACAGCAACACTTAGAGGAGGAGTAGGAGCAGGAGCAGGAGGACACTGCGGGAGCATCAACATCAACACCATCTGCTATAGATATAGGAGAGCATAGCCCCATACCTAGCACTCATTATTTGACATTAGGTGCAGAGGCAGGGTCAGGACCTTCTACTACTAGGGGCAGGCCTGGCAAATAACCCATCATGTTTTCCCGTAAAAGGGGGAGAGGGCAGTGATTTCAGATAGATAGCTGCTAATTTTATTTGTTATGCTACATATAACTCATGATGATGAGATACTTTTATATATGTGATGTTATTTTGTATTGGTTCTCCACATTTGAGTCCTTGAATGGACAATTATCAGGGATCAGCAGAATTTGGTATCGCCTTTGATGTATCATTTCTATTTGACATCATATATATCAGTGTTTTCTTCATATTTATGTGCCAATGTGTTTATTTCATGTTGTTATTTCTTTATATGTTTAAAAACCTTAAAAAAATGAATATATTATGCATTTTTTATGCTTGCCGATATTTGCCGATATTTTCGCCGATATTGCCGATAAGATATTTTTTGGACCCTCGCCGATATTTTCCCGATACCGATATTATCAACACTGGTAAATAGGATAGTTATTTCTAATAAAACAAGTATAAAACTACTAGTTATTGCAGATTTATATGGCTGGAAATTAATGAGTGAATCCACTTCCAAAGGTGACCTCGTATGCAAATGCAATAACAATAAGATGTGGTCCTATTACTAGCTGAAAATTAATGGCATATATTTGAAATGGTGCTTCGCTGGCTCAACAAACTTCATAGCTTCTCGCAAACATTTTTTTATTACACCACACCAACAATCCATTATTACAGCTTTGTTTGCCCTGTTATTCTGGTGCTCCGCTGCAACTATAGTTCATTCTCTCTCCTTCCCCTTAAGGAAGTAAGGAAGGAAATTGGATTCCTCTTGGAGCCCCGGAACCCAAGTGGGTGTAGAGAGAAGGAAATACAAAACCACTTCTATGTCGTCCATGTCCAAAGGCCAAGGCATACTGGCCACCAACTCCCCATAACTCTAAGGGTAGTTATCTCCCTATAACCTTGTCATATCTCGACAGCTTTAGGGGTGGTTCCTTCAATGAAATTACATCCAAAACTGCTCAATTATTAAGCAAGAAACAGCAACACTTTGGATAGAATGCACCTCATCCAAAACTCCATCTTAAATGACAAAGTTGCCCTCTTCTTGAAACTCATTGCAGCAGAATTTACTAATTTAGTGTATATCCCAACATAAATTAGCGAAATATAGGAAATGGAAAGCTACACAAGAGATGAAATTCCACTATCACATAGCAATTCATTTGGTTTTAGCTTAATTTCATTCTGTTCTAGATTTGGCTTTGGCATTTTTCTAGGAGTTGCATTTTGTACTCCCACATTGTACTTGTACTAGTTATATCTTTCAGTCCCATTAACCTATTATGGTCATCCATTGGACATTTGAAAAAAAAAAAAGGTATTCAATACAGGCCAAAACCAAAGATATTATTCTCTCCTCAAACCATCAACAACACAACCATTACAATAGGACGAGCTCATTTTACATGGATTCGAAGCTCAAAACATTCTCAAATAAAATGATAATATCCAAGAGTTAGATCCTAGATCTTGCCTAGGGAGATAAACAAATAATATCCATCAACTAACTCAATACAACTCAAAATCAACCTAGAGCAATGGAATAATAAACAAATGGACTAAATAATTATTCACTAACACCTACTAACTGAAGGGTGGACCAGGAAACTATTACTACCCCTTAGGGGATGGAAGCACCTAATATGGTTGACCTTTAGCCACCCCTACCTAGGGAAAAAACACTTTTGCGAGATCTTGGTCCTGATTTGGAGAGGGATCCTTGCTTGATGCATTAAATTTCCCTTAACATTCAAGTTTGGTTCACTTAGATGCATTATTGATCTTAGTCCCAAATGACTAGTTTCTTTTACTAGAATCCATGTTGTTCTTATCAAGTGGTTCAACATCCCAAGCCTTGGGCACCCACTCCACAGGTACTCAAGCCCTTCAGAGGAGTAAATTGGCCAAAACAAGTGCAACGTTGAGATTTTGGACCCTCTTAGCAACATTAGAAAATGACACATATCCCAAAACACCTCCAAGACCCAGGACATTGGTCAACTTTGACCCAGTTTTGAGGATTCTTCAGGATCACAGCAATGGACCTAGCATGCCCCCAAGTTGGCCTTGACACAACTTGATGGGAAGGAGTTGATTCAAAAGCCCAGATGAGGATGGTCTCACACTAAGAGACTAGGGAGGGCTTGTTTCACCAAAGGAAGCCCTAATGCTAGAGAGAATGAGGCCCTATTTGATAGATGGAGACCCATGGAGACCACTTTACGGCACCCCAGTTGGATCTTGGTACTCCACAGGAGATATTGAGGTGAATTTGAGGGCCAAGCCTCAAATCTTGGATTTTACAAGCATCTTCACTTTCTTGGACACCTCATCACCCTTGGGCATGGAATTTGGAGCATTTATGATGGATGACATTAGCATTATAGAGGCTACCGCTCACATGTGTGGGAAAATTAGGCTCAGTTGAATGTTCGCTAATGGGTTGGCTTGTAACCCAAGATCATTTAGTGATTTAACTTGTTTTTAGGGGCTTCATAAACATAATTACTTGCCCTAATCCTCATATAAATAGAGGATAGGCATAATACTCCATTTGATCATCATCACTTGGGACATTTTTGGCCCTCTTAGAGAAACTTAGCCTAGCTGAATTGTGCTCTTGTATCTTGAGGAGATATGATCTATGGCGGATTTTTGCTAATGGAGCTATTTCTTGGCTTTGGAGATGTCATTTTTTAGCATTAATGGACTCGTACATGCATTCTATTTTTTAAGTGTACCTTGTATTTAATAAATCTTTATTATTTGTGGCTATTGTATGGAATGGTTAATTATCTAGGGTTTTTATGAGCAAATTTATGGTTGGAAATTATTTTATGACCTCTTAATGATAGTATTGCATGCATTATCAACTTATAGAATGTGAATGACAATCCCATGGGTGAACCCTTAAAACAGCTTTGCCCATTGACTTGCTCCCTCACAAATGTGATAGCTAGGGTTTGAAACCTATGGTTTCTTATTCATTTACTCTTTTTCCAAGGTTTAGCAATCTTTTAACATCCCCTAGATTGTAGGAATTTACAGGGTAAGTTCCTCAGACAGAACACCAAAGGACACCACTCACAAACAAATCACATATCAATACACCAGTATTGTTGACGTAGTTAAAACCCTCAAAGAGGGAAACAGTCCACGGCCTGAGCCAACACGACCACTTCAGTCAATTTATTAATAAAGGAATGAAAATTTACATAATCTTCTCATGAACGGTGACCCTACAAATGACCCTCCATGCTCTTTAAATACAGATCATGGACCAATCAAGTGTTAAGCCACGGATCAAGTGTTGGTGATACCGAGGAGAGAATGAACTGTCAGATCACTACATATCGTGACCGTCGGATTGTAAGTAACAAAAGTACATAGTAAAGAAACACACTTTACCTAACTCTACATTAGACCAAGTTATACTTAACTACTTCCTATGTGTCAGAATATCCTAACATCCCCCCTTAAGAACAGCTTGGGATAGGATTGAAGGATATACAAATATGACACAATAGGAGAAGGAAGGAGGCATTAGAGCCTATCCCCCCTTAGTGACAACTTTCTGAACTCCAACCATAAATCGAATTTTAATAAACTTCACCTCTGTGAGAGCCTTTGTAAAGATGTCTGCAACTTGATCATGTGTTGAACAATATTGCACTTCAGGAACATGGTCATGAATGAGCTTTCTGGTGAAGTGCATGTGCAGTTCAATGTGTTTTTTGCACTGATGTTGGATTGGATCTTTGCATGGTTGAATGGCACTTTTATTATCACACTAAATTGTAGTCGGATGCTGCTGCTAAAAGCCAAACTCTGACAGGATCTGACGAAGCCACAGGGCTTCCTTACTAGCTTCTACGACACCACAATACTCTGCTTCTGCTGAAGAAAGAGAAATGGAACTTTGTTTCTTGCAAGCCCATGTAATAGGTCCTGAACCAAGAGTGAACACATAACCTGCAGTAGACTTTCGATCATCAGGGTCACCAGCCCAGTCAGAATCGGTGAAACCAACCAATAGAGGAGATGCTTCTGCACTATAATGAATCCCAAACTAAATTGTGCCTCGAACATAACGAAGTATTCTTTTAGCTGCTTTCCAATGACTTTCATGTGGGTTTTGCATAAACCAAGCAATAAGGCCAACAACAAAGGAAAGGTCAGGATGAGTATGGGTCAGATACAAAATTTTTCCTACAAGTTGATGGTATAAGGTAGCATCAACTTCAGGGGAAGTACAAGTGACTGAAAGTTTGGCTCCAACCTAAAAGGGAGAAGGGACTGGCTTACAGTCTTCCATGTGAAAATGGTGTAGAAGATCACAGGCATACTTGGACTGGGAAAGGTAAATACCTTCCTTGGATTGCAATACTTGAAGACCAAGAAAATAATGCAAATGTCCTAATATGTCATTTCAAACTTCTTTTTAAGGTTGGACTTCACATGGTTTATAAGGTTGGGGTCACTACCATTAAGGATAAGATCATCAACATAAAGAACAAGAATGATAAGAGACTTTCCCACTTTCTTGGTGTAGACAGTATTGTCAGAATGACACCTAGAAAAGTCAGTTTCTAAAAGAAAGTTATCCATTTTGGCATACCAAGCCCATGGAGCTTGCTTGAGACCATAAAGGGATTTCTTAAGCCGACATACAAGGCTAGAGTTTGTTTGTATAAAGCAGTAGGTTGTTCCATATATATTTCTTCATGCAAGCCCCCATGCAAGAGGGCAGATTTAACATCCATCTAATGGACTTCCCATTTGAAAGAGGCAGCAAGGGAAAGAACAAGGCAGATAGAGTTCATTTTGGTAACAGGGGAGAAGGTTTCAGTATAGTCAATGCCTTCAACTTGTGAAAAACCCTTAGCAACGAGACGAGCTTTATGTTTATCAACTTTTCCATCTGGTCCATACTTGGTTCTGTAAACCCATTTGCATCTAACAAGTTTTCGTCCCTTTGGTAGAGGAACAAAATCCCATGTATCATTTGCAAATGAACGATATTCTTCATTCATAGCTGCATCCCAATCTGGATGGCCTGAAGCTTCTGCAAAGGTGTTAGGATCATAATTCGCTGAAGCTTGAGCCAGTAAAGAAGAGGCTCTATCAAACTGAGAACATGTATGTCGCTGATCTGTAGGATCACTAGCAAGATCACATGCTGCATCTCGAGTAGCACGGACCCATTTTGGAAGCTGAGGAGCTAAAGGAGGATCTTGAGAAGGTGGGGGAGGATTGTCATCCTCGCTTTCATCATCTGAAGAAGAAATATTTTCAAAAGTAGAAGATATAAAGAGAGGTGGCACATCCGCCGAACTAGGCTTGTAGGCCGATATATTTTCAGCAAACTTTACATCTCTTCTAATGATAACATTTTTGGACTTAAGTGGAATAAGTCTATATCCTTCGGCATCTTCAGAATATCCAACAAAAATAAAATACATTTTTCACTCTTAGGATATAAAGCTTTATGTTCTCATCTGGAATATGGGCCCATGCTTCACTTCCAAAAACACGAAAGTGACTTACATCTAGTTCAATTGAGCTCCATGCTTCTTCTGGAGTGATATTCTTTAGAACCTTAGTAGGAGTGTGATTTATTATGTAATTTGCACAGTTAATTGCTTCTGCCCAAAAATTAAGACTAAGTCCTTTAGATTGAAGCATACAATTAGCCATTTCCTTTAAGGTGCGATTCTTCCTTTCAGCTACACCATTTCGTTGTGGAGTATATGGAACAGTATATTGCATTTGAACTCCATTCTCAGTGCAAAAGTTGATGAATTTGTTGTTAACATATTCTCCACCATTATCAGATCTTAGCTTAAGAATTTGATGTCCAGATTGTTTTTCAACAAAGGCCTTAAAGGCCAAGAACGTGTTAAATACTTCACTCTTGAGTTTTAAGAAGTATACCCAAGTGCGTCTGGAGAAATCATCAATGAAAGTTAAGAAATACATGTAGCCAGAGAATGAAACAACTGGAAGTGGACCACATAAATCACCATGCACAAGTTGTAAAGGGGTTGAGGCGTGCCAAGAGGCATGTTTTTCAAAACTATCCCGATGATGTTTTCTCAGTACACATCCGAAACAAACACCATCTCTGCAAGAGACCATTGGAAGACCTATCACCATATTTTCTTTACATAGATTTTGAAGGGAGCGATAGTTTAAGTGACCAAATCACTCATGCCAAAGTTTGCTCACTTCATCCTTATGAGCAACAAATACCGAGGGAAGATTTGATGACCCAAAGTTGTTAAACTTATACAACCTTGTAGAATCATCAACAATGCCAGTAGCTAAAATCTGTCTAGGATCTCTTAGGTCCTTAATTACAACATTGTGATGTGAAAATTCAACGATTTTACCTTCACCTGAATGAGTTATTTGATATACAGATAGAAGGTTGCAGGATAAGGTTGGAACACAATACATCATTAAATTGACCATTGTCTATATGAACAGTTCTAGTCCCTACAACACTAAGAGATCTATCATCACCAACATATATATTTTTGGTGTTACAATCATTTAAAGAAGAAAACATGGCTTTGTTTTTGGCCATGTGATAAGAAGATCCATAATCAATGAGCCACTCATCAGAATGAGAGGAAGAAGATACATTTAGTGCATAGCCAGACCGAGATGCTTGACAACCACATGCAAAAAGTGCCATTCCTGAAGATGAAGTTGAAGTTGAAGAGTGCTCCAAATGGATGTCATGCTTCTTCATTGCTGCTTCCAAGGCTTCCATCTTCTTAAAGCATTTGGATTCTAAGTGGCCATCTCTATTACAAAAGTGGCAATGTCTATCATTCTTCTTCCCTTTGTTTTTATTTGCCTTATCATTTTTTTGAAATGATTTTTCATTTTGAGGCTGAAATTGCTTAGGACCCTTGTTTGGTTTAGGACCATTCCTTTTAGGATACAACTTCTTAGGATTCTTTGAATTTGGTTGTTGCTGGGCAGCTAATGCTTTCTTAGAAGAGTTTCCAAGATTAAGAAGACCAAGGTGTAAGAGTTTTTCTTGTTCTCTTATTAAAGAATCACAAAAAGAATCAAAGGAAAGGGACTTGTAGTCTTCTCCTTGAGAAATGAAGGCTTCTCTTGTAGAATGGAAGGTTGAAACAAACATAGAGTGGGCTGGTCCCAACTTAGTGAGAATGGAATAGATAAGGTTACTATCTTCTTTCTTAACCTTAACACCTTCCAAGAGAAGTCTAAGGGTCTTGAACTTGGACAAAAAATCTTCAATGCAAGAAAAATTATTGGGGTCCAATGTAAGCAACTCCTTTTCTAGTTGATGGGCTCTAAGTTCATTTTCTATTCCAAAAACTTTAGTAATCTATTTCATTGCTTCATCAAGAGTATCAAGTTCTGCAATATGGAATCTAAGATGTGGAGAAATAGACATCCCTATCAACTCACGTGCTTGATATTGCCTATTTTCCCATTTAGCTACCTTATTTTCATCTTTCGATTTGGTTTCTTGGCCTGTGGCTATTCTGTAAAGACCTTTACTTCTAAGTAAATCCACAATGTAGGACCACCATTGGAAGTAGTTGGTGTTGTCAAGAATAACTTGGCATGGAATTTCCATTTTAACATAAACTGAAACTATATATGCTGAAACTAAGTGTTCCAATAGAAAGATCTCGAAACATTAGGCTGGTTAAAAAAAACAGCTCTTATAACGGCTTCCGGATGAAGAAGTTAGGGATTTTTGAAGAAAAGTTGATGAAGATGCCGACGAAGTGCAGGAATGTGCGGAAATGAATGATAATGTTCAAAAAAAAAATCCTCCCCCTTTCCAAACTTAATCTAATTAGCTCAACAAAAAGAAGACTTGAACTCAAGACCTCTACTCTCATAAATTAGCTTTGGACCAAGTGAGCTAAACTAAAAGTTTAGTAATTTTTGGAAAAGAGGAAGGGTTTTTTTTTTAGTCACTGAAGCTTTGGGTTGCGTGCTTGCTTGAGAAAGCTCTTTTTCCCTACAAAACAAAAAACACAAAACCCAACATGAACATACAAGAAAAACAAACCTTACGGCTTGAAGTTAGCTTTACCCAGAAACTAGATATTTTCCTTAATGTTTCTGATTTTCCGATATCACACTAAGGCGCAGCAGAAAAGAGCATACGCATGAGAAAAATCCTTCCTCTCTGTTTCTGATTTGCCCAGATCGCACAGAGTCGAGGGGCAAAGAGCATACGCAGAAATGACAGGTATAGATCCGGTAATAAAAAAGAAGCTAAATAAACCGAAATAATAAACAGAGAGAAAATAACTAGAAACTGCAAATAAACATTGTATACCTCCAGATCTTAAAAATGATGTAGCTAGGTCTACCAGAAACCTTTTCACATGAAACGAAAGGGGTTCCTCACTGGAACAGATGCTCCTAACAAAATAGAGTAGTCCTCTCGGCTCGAAAGTAGTCAGAAACAATAGATCTAGGAAATGGCAGTCAGATGCAGTTCTACCGGCTTCAGATTTGGATCACCAACGGACGCGGCACTCAAATAGCTCTGTTACCATGTAGGAATTTACAGGGTAAGTTCCTCAGAGAGAACACCAAAGGAAACCGCTCACAAATAGATCACAGATCAATACACCAATATTTTTGACGTGGTTAAAACCCTCAAAGAGGGAAACAGTCCACGGCCTGAGCCAACGCGGCCACTTCAGGAAATTTATTAATAAAAGAATGAAATTTTACATAAGCTTCTCTCATGAACAGTTGACCTACAAATGACCCTCCATGCTCTTTAAATAGAGATCAAGGACCAATCGGGTGTTAAGCCACGGATCAAGTGTCGATAATACCAAGGAGAGAATGAACCGTCGGATCACTACATATCCTGACCGTCAGATTGTAAGTTACAAAAGTACATAGTAAAGAAATTCACTTTACCTAACTCTACACTACACCAAGTTATACTTAACTATTTCCTATGTGTCGGAATATCCTAACAAAGTGGAGATAGGAGATATCAAATTTGCAGTCACAGAATCCTTCATAGCAGAAGCAATAGAGCTACTAAGACAAGGAGAAAGATGATTTAAAAACAAGGAATTTCATAGTGAATCTTGGAAAGTGATCCTTAGAAACCCAGTTATGGATGTTACAATATTTAGAAAGGGAATTCCTATTTCAGCACTCAAGAACAAATGGAGTAATATGTTGTTAATATTGCAAAAATTCATTACATGTGAAGGAAGATTTGGGTCTATGTATGTTTACCATAAATGCTTATTAATGAATTTTTTAGAAAATGGAACCATCAACCTTCCCTTCTTCCTTCTAAAATGTCTGAGAAGGATGGAAACAAATGTCCAAAAAAAATTGAATCTATAGAAACAACTATGTATCATCGTGGATTAGTGAAAATACTAGTTGAATTGCATTTAAGAAGTATAGGGGATACATGGGAAGATTTCTTGGTAAGAAATTTTTTCCAGGATGCTCCAGAGTCACCTGAGGAGAGTCATGTTAAGAAAAGTAGGAGAAGAAAGATCAGCATTAATATTCAAACCTCCTCACAAAAGAATGATGCAGAGACAACTTCCAAACTAGAGGTTAAGAAGTAGACCAAACAGAAAAGAAAAATGAAAGAGAGAGCTAAAGAAATCAATGAAGAAATTCTTGAATCTTCATCACCACAAGAAGATGAACAATTACTCTCCGAAAGTCTGACCAAGATTAAGGAGAAAATTAAGAAAAATAAGGAGATAGGAAAGAGGAAAAAGGACACAGGAGAAGAAACCATAAGCTTCCAAAACCGAAGAAGGAGCTCTAGACTCCGAGGTAAGGTGAAAAAGGTAACATCAAAAGAATCCCAGTTCATAAACTTAGAAGAAGAAACCCTAGTTCAATCTCCTGACAACATTCCACCTAAACATAGTCCACAAAACTCTCCTCCACAGAATTTTGAAGGCAGCGCAAGGAGAGCTTCTCCTGGCATAGATCCAGTACAGTAGCAAATCTATGACTACATAGAGTCATTAGAGAAAAGGAATACCTCAATGGACCCAGGATCCTCAATCAATCTAGAGCAGCCTATCAATCCACAAGAACCTCTAACTAGCTCTCTCAAACAAGAAATCTTTGAGTTAGAGATTTTGAACAGACACATTCAAAAAGAAAATGAAACCTTGAGGGAACAGAACAAGCTGGATAGAGCCATTCATGACAACATAATGCTACACCTAGGATTATGGTACAAGAAAAATAGGAATCTGAAGAGGAAAAATAGGAAGTTGAGCAGAACACTTATCAACCTCAAATACAGACTTCTTATGAAGAAGCCCAGGATGGCAGTCAGTGCAAAGAGAAGTAAGAAAAGGAAGTTGGATGTGCTGGCATAAGTGTTAGAACAGATGCAATAAGAGAAAGAAGTTCACATTTTTGAAAATTTCATGTGGACATGCAATGATTTTGTAGTGGGGCTATGTTGAGCCTCAAAATTACTCCTTTCCTAGCAACTCTTCTCATTCCTTTTCTTTGTTTTTCCATAAGAAAGATAGATTCTCATCACCAATGACCGATATATATATTGTCTTGAGGAGGACATTTAGTGATTTACATGTTATGCTTTTATGTTTTGTTGTTTGAATAAATTTTTATATATTAGCTACGAAACGCAACCTATTCTGCAGATCGGTTGTTCCATAGCTGCCTTCATGTTCTAACAGGTTCTAGGTGTCAGAAGGAGAAACTAGCTACATGGGCAACTTGGAAATCATTGTGACATGGACCCTGTCCAATTCACTTAGCCTAGGTCAACAAAAAAGATGGCATAAGACTACGGTCAATGGATAAGTCAAACGCAAAGACCAAAGGTAACACGACTCTGTTTCATGGTTAATTAACATGTTTCACAGTGATGAGAAGAGTTATCCGGAACAACTACCTGTACCTACGGACTCCAATAGCCACCTATACAACCAAATCCAATAGCCACCATGTCTTGGATTTATGTCTCCAACAGCCGAGGAAGAAATTCTGCATATCTGTCTTCTACGTGTTTGATTGTAGCATGTTTTTCTCCATAAACAGTTATATGGTTTTTCTTATAAATACCTATGTAAAAGACCGAAGAAGTTAGTAGTAATAGGGATAGTTTTATTGTGAAATCGAAGTTTTAAACTCTGTAATTCCTAGGCATTTTGTCTCCCTGTTTTTAATATGAAGACCACATGTTTTATGGAAATCTGAAGAAGTTTTCTTGGAGTTGATTGAGCAAACATAGCCTAATCAATTTCAGAGGGCCCCTGCACTAATGAAGGTTTCATTTCATTTTATTTTTTTCTTCTTCTTGTTATCTGTAAATTTATCATTTTCTTTCACAATGTTTATAATCATTTTCTTACTAACAATGTTTATAATGCAATTTCCATCATTTTCTTATTAGTAGTGTTCATAATTTAGAGTAGCTTCCATTTGCTTGATCTTTTTTTAGTTTTTATCAGTAGTTAGAAGATGAAACTCAATAATGTAATCTAGTTTACTTTATTCATTGTTTTGCTAGTTTAAATTCTCAATTAGACTGATCAGTGCCATTTACTGTCTTTGCCATTTTATTTTACTGACTAATGGTGTTAATGAATGTTTATGAAAAACCCTTCAAGTTGATAATTCATGCTTAACTAAGTGGTTGAACATTTCATTTATGCAATGATTTTCTGATGCATCTCTATATTTGTTTTCTCTTAGATTAATGAAGTACAAAATTCCTCAAATGTCATCCCAAGGAGACTTTCTCCCAAAATTGAGAGGCAGAGTAACTAAGTATTTCATTTAGTTTTATTTCTATAATTAGTTAAACATCAGTTGCAAATTTCACTTTTAGTTTAATTCATAATTTGGAAATAATGGTGAAATAGGAATATAAAATTTGTTTCCATTTCTTGCTTAAGGTTTGCTTCCAAGTCTTTCTTAAGTTTTGTTATCATTTTTAGATTTTGAGCAATCTTTATGAAAGTTAAATTTAAGTTTTTGATAATTACATTGTAAATCATTAGGAACTAAAGACCAAGAACCCCCAAAACAACATAAAACACAAAAAACAACGAAGTAAGAAGGCTTATCTAGCACAAACAATGCACTACACTTCATCAGTTTACGATACCAAGATTGATAATTTATGTAGAGCAACTTAGGACACTAAATTGACCAAACAAGGCTCATTCGCAAAAATCCGCCATGAGGCAACTTGTGAGCCTGGGAAAAGAAAAACAATAGAAGCAATAAAAGAATTTCAGGAAATTCTAGTGTATACTTTTCAAGAAATTGGCCATCGTCACCTACAACCATTTCTCATTTTTTTTCAAGATTCTACATCCAATGTCTAAGATTTTTTATGGGGAGATTAAAGGTGATGGTAACAACCTCATAAAATTTCAGGAAATTCCAGTGTATATTTTTCAAGAGATAAACCACCATCACCTAAAACCATTTCTCATTTTTCTCAAGATTTGTGCATCCATTGGCTAACTTTTTTATGGGAAGATGCATAAGGGTGATGGTAACAACCTCATAAAATTTCAAAAAATTCCAGCGTATATTTTTCAAGAAATGGGTAGTCGTCACCTACAACCATTTTCATTCTTCTCGAGATTCACGCATCCATTGGTTGATATTTTTTATGGGGAGATGCATAAGGGTGATGGAAAATACCTTAGAAGATTTCAAGAAATCGCAGTGTATATTTTTCAAGGAATAGCCCATTGTCACCAACAACCATTTCTCAATTTTCTTGCGATTCTTGTATCTATTGGCTAAAATTTGTTATGAGAAGATGCATAAAGATGATGGTAACAACCTCCAAAAATTGCATGAGAAGACAATCTATCGTTTGAGAGATATTGACTAAATAAGTTTGCTACAAGAAGTGGACACATTTTTCAGATTTGGCAAAAATATACCGATAGAGTAATTCCTCTGTGTACAAGCAAGGAAAAAGCATCAAAAGAACTAGAGGAGCTCAACACAATCCCTAGAAGGGCCTATGACAACATTATTTCAACATTTTGGTCCTCTTGTTGGGGATTTATCTTGTTTTTACATTGGCTACAAGGTCGACTTGTGACCTTGATTAGTGTTTGCCCATTATTTTATTATTTCAGGGGCTCATAGGGTAAAATAGGTCTTAGTTAATCACATACATATTAGAGATCATTTCATTTGATCTCATATCGTCATCACACTTGGAAATTTAGCCTCATTGAGGAAGTCAATCTATGTAGATAATTAACATTCGTTCTCTTATGGAAGATTTAAATCTATTTGATGCATTTGACATTTGAAGCTTATTTTCGGATTTTTACTTGAGCTATTCTTCAAATATGGAAGGAATTATTGCATGTTGTATTGTAGGTGTTCTTTATTATTGAATATCTATTTTTCTATGTCTAATGTAAGGAATTATTAATTATAGGTCATAGTAAAATTGTTCCATAACTTGTTGAAGATTAATTGGATTATTATCTAGAAGAATATTACATACATTACTCATATATAACATGTGATGAATAGTCGTAGTGGTGAACTCATTGTAGCTCTCCTATAAAAATCCATTTCTCCTTGAGTGGGTAAATGCTTGAAATTTGCTTGCTAGGGCATCGAATTTTGACCTCCTTGAAAACGAGTTTAGTTAGCCTAAATCATCTTACTCCATTCTCCCAAGTAACAAGGCATTAATCCAACTTGTTGGTGATCAATCTCATCTTTTATCAATCTTTTCTCTTTCTTAATTTCTATCTTTTCAAGGCTAGGCTAGAAAGCAATGGATGGGTGTGAATTTATAAGGAGGAGGTATTTTTGTGGTTGAAGAGCCTAAATATAAAGAATGTAGGGCTTTCCACAAAAGCTACCAATTCGGTGGGAAACCACACCAATCTCATCCATAAATTCTCTTTGCCTAAGTGTTTTCCTTAAGAGGGAAACCCTAGTTTTTCTTCCCACTTCTTTGAAGGTTTCATGAGCCTTAGCTTAGCTAAAATACATTACAAGAAACCTTTTCTCCTTGCCCCTACTTTGAGTTGTTCCAACACTTGTCAAATCTACTTAACCCTAGGTCTTGAGCTCTTATTTCTAGGATTCTTCATAGAAAGTGAATTGCTTCTTTGTGAAGCCTTAGACCAAAATTGTGTCTTTCTTGAAGAATTTTTAATGAGATCATTTCATACATTAACCATGTAATACCTATTATAAGTGATCTCTTTCCTACTGGGACTCCTCCCATTGGTGAAATTCCGTAAAGTGCTGGGTGTTTTGGCTGTGATGACAGTGGGCCACTATCCTATTGTTGTGTATGGGTCTATTTTATACCTTGTTGGGTTTCCCTCTCCAAGGCCTACTATATTTTGCTGTAACATTTTTGGCATCATTGCCTAGGAGGAAGTGAGTCTGTCTTCCCCTAATTTGAAGCTTTTAAGATTCTCTCCATTTGAAGAGTTGCTTTCTCTGCTGAGAGGATAGATCCTCTTATGGGGACTCCTAAATTGCTTCGTTTTGAATATCCTGATAATAATATTCAAGAAAACATAGCTCCAAGTGTTGGAAAATCAGAAAGGCAGAAATATTTTCTTATATTGATAATTGCGTGTGATTTCTTAGCAATCTTATTAACTTATTTTATCTTCTTATCATCAAGAAACTACCAAAACATAAAAGCATGAAGATCAATACTACAAGGACACATGATATAGGCTTTCAAAGAGGGCAAAACCCCTCTTCTTGGGAGAAACAAATTTTTTTTCTCTTCTTTTAGAAAAAAATCAAATGAGACAACCAAGACCCTTGACCAAGACAAAGACCTCCTCCAATCCACCAAGTCAACCTCCCAATATGGTCCTTCCAATTAGCTTCTCCAATACTGCATCAACATTGCATCAACTGAAATTTAAGTCCTATTGCATTAGAATTTCAACCTTACTGCAGTCCTACAACTTCAACCCTTTCTTGCAACCTAGAAAATCACACGTGTGACAAAAATAGAGAGAAATTGGCTTCCTTTTTCTATATAAGTGTCTCCTTCTTCACTATGATTATACGTCTTCTTCTAGGTACTTCACACTTATTTTCTTCCTCTTGCAATTGCAAATTGAACTTGATGAATGAGTGAGAAAATGAGGTAGAGTTTTGTAACATGTCACCCCACATTTACCTGCTTTTATAAGCTCTTCGGGGTAAATATGAGATGAGAGTTACTATGACATGAATTGACAACCAAGTTCTAGTTATGGAAGTGGGGTCTACCATCCTAAAAATTATAGCAACCTCCCAAGGACACCAGATCACCCAAATGTCAAACCACATCCAATGATGATCTTACCATGAGTTAAAACTATCTTTTCACTTGACCTCACAACCCATTCACATGCATGCCGAGATGTACATGCAACTAGAAGGCTCCACCGGCACACATAGGCCCTCCTCCATGCAGCTACAACTGAGATTTCCCAGTTAAGAGGTTGCGGACAAAATCCTTGTTCCAGATTTTCAAGGCTAGCTACAAACCAGCTACCCAAAACAACCCATAACTTTCTAGAATCTAGCATATGATGATGATAACTCTGTATAATCTATAATAAGGCTATTAGCTTTCCCAAACTTGCCAAAGACATGATAAACATAGTAATTGTAGGTCATGAATGCATATTTATTCATTGTTTCCTTAGCTTCATCAAAGAATCATCAAGAAGGTGCAATGCCTTCTCAAGCTAGCTGCATCAAACACTAGTTAGACCATGCATTCACATAACCATTCAATAACTTCTCAAACCATAAGAAAGATCCATAACAAGAGCACATTATACAACCATAATATTCCATGCTTATAACCATCATTTAACTAGAATGAATCCACAATAAACCAATCATAAAACCAACACAATAACCTATACATGTGCTCATTGATCCCAATAATAAATAATAATAAAATAACATATCGATAAATCCAACCAAGTTAGTGACTTCCACGTACCACCTTACCATAGATTGCACTGAACCAAATCTCTCTTTCAATCAATCATACCCATGCCATATTCCATGCATGAATGTGGGATCTCATGAGATAAACCAAAACAAAACCAACCAGGGCATCCAAAAGCTAAACCACCTAAACCCTCAACCATAGTGATTTCAGCTAAACTAGTCCAAAAATCACCAAACCAACACAAGCTTGGATGCCTCAGAATTTGTTCACCATACCAAAAGGAATTTTCCTGACTCCACCCACCTCTCAAGGGCTTCCTAGAGAAAACCATCTCCACCCCAACCCTTGGGATTTTCCTTAGACCACCTCACCTAGATCCAAAATCTTCCGGAAATCCAAAGCTCAACCAAGAGTGAATCCCATCACACCATGGCTATCCAAATTATGTCAAGGCAAGGCTGAAAGCATTATGAATCTAGGAAAATCCCATGTCAATGACAACAAATCAATCATGTAAACCAAATGCATGCACCATGCATTCAATCTCAGCAATGAAATCACACATGCAACCTGTTACCTACAAAATCTTCCTATTGTAGTTGCTCTTCCAATCTTCTCCTTGCTCTCCATTTCATTCATTTGCTTATCCTTTGCTTGCTTGCTTGTTTTTGTCCAAGTGCTCTCTCTCTCCTCTTGGAGTTCGATTTATAAAAGTGAGCAAAGGTTGTCAATTGTTTTTTGGATGCCTTTTTATCATTGATGTCTAGTGTTTCTTCCTATCATTTTCCTCTTTTCTTTCCTTTTCCTTTATTTTATCTCTAATTTTGCTTTGCATGCATATTCATGTCCCTTCATATTCCTTTTCTCCTACTTTCCTTTATTCCTTGAATTAATTGTCGTTTATTTCCCTTTGCCTATTTCCAATGCCAATTCCAATTTCCATAGCCATTAATTAACCATAAGTGATACCCTCTTTAATGTTTTCCCTCCATTCATCTTGGGATATGTGTCCCATGACCTTGGTCTTATTTTTTCCTTGATAATGTCCTTCCCTTTACATGGAAAATCAACTCAAGGTTGTTACAAGTTCCTTCTTATATATAGTGGTAGGATCATCCTGTTATCACAAAACCTAACCCTGACAGGCTGCTGATCAGGTAGATCTTGAGTAACTGTTTCAAACTGACTTTTGGCTGAGGCTTAGACTCCTTAACCTGAGAGGGCTCTCTCACTAGGTTAAAGATTATGATAATGGATTAGATGGCTAACTCTATGAAACAAATGAAGCAATGTGAATGGTTGAACATAATCAGTAAACATCCGTTGGGCTTATGGAGTCAAGAAATTCTTCAGTATGACAATAATATTAACTTTGCATGGAAGTCAGGGCATCTGGAATTCAACGGTAACACATCTGAAATATGTAGGATGACACAGTCTACAAATACATGAAGGAAGTTAGAGCATTGCCAATGAGTTCTAAGTAATCATGTATTCATACTACTACAAGAAATGAAAAGAGGACAACCATATGACAATTAAAACATTGAACTCTTTCTGAATCCTGAGAAGCAAAGCCAAACCACTGTATTATATTAAAACATAGTCTAACACAATAGCACAATATGAGTGTTCTTTGAAAAATTTCCAACCCTGATACATTAGATTTTCTCCCATATATAGAGTTCATTACATGACTTAGATTCCTTCCTCCAGCATGAGGGGAATTCGAATTGCTCCTAATTTGACACCTATTGACACTTAAAACCAACTATTTAATATAATTGACTGTTAACTGGTAGTTCTAGAGACCTAAAACAATTAGGAGTGTAACTCCTCATTATGTTGGTAGTAGAATTGATTGCAATACAAACTCATTCTCTAACAAGTGGCCTTCTTCAGTTTGGCTTTGGTGGTGGCTTTAAACTCCCTGCTGACCCTCGATGCCTTATCCTTTGACTGTTCCTGCATATTAGGAAGTTGTTCCTATTTTTCTGCTTTTGGTCTCCAAAAGGATCTTTGAAATTTATTATCCCTATTGTTCCTCTTAATTACATAAAATGCATTGGATTAGCTTGTTTTCCATATGTTCTAGACCTTGCTCCTATACACGTGGTAAGACAAAAACTCCTTTAATGCTGCCTGAAGCATCATGAACAGTTCTAGCTACAAAATAATGACCATTTACATAACATAAAGCTTGGAGTTCATACATGTCTTTCCTTTCCTTGTTTTGCCCTTTCTTGATGTTTACACCTTGTAAGTAATCCTTTTCAGAAGCCCATCTTCAAAAAGATTTCCTTTTTCTTCTCAAAATTGGCCCACAAAACCATTATGTGCAGCTATAGCAGTTTCGTAGCGCGCTACGAAACTGTTGTGTATTAGGCATCACCTACAGCAGTTTCGTTGTGCACTACGAAACTGCTGTGTGATTTCAAAAACACAGTTTTATGCCAAAATTTGACTTCCTTGAGTTTTCTTTCTTTTGAAATGACCCTTTTATATGCCATGAAGTTGTTCAAAGCTGAATAAACTGACACCATTCTTCAAAGCAAACTTCAAAAGGTGATCCACATCAAAATTTTAGGATTTAGCCTTACTTGCTATGCAGTTTTTCTTAGCTGAGAATGTCCTTCAGGCTAGTTCAGTCGTATCTTCAGATCTTCGATTTGCCTCTTCATTATTCAGATTCCAGCTCTCAATTTTTCATTGACCTTCCTGATGTATCTTACTTCTTTTATTACAAGGACCATCCAGGTGAAGTATTGAGCATGACAGCTAACCACTTCGGGTATTGAAATTGTTTTATCTTCCCACAGAGCCTCCATTTTGTTAAAGTGAGCTTCCTTGATTACATGTTTCCTTGAGATTTTTCTAAGTTTGGCAATTTCAAGATTTGCCAACTTCAATTTCTTTTTCGACTCTTCAAAACTACATTCCTCTTGTTGAGTGATAACTACCTCCCCTGTCTCACTTACTTCTGGCTGTGCCTCTTGTATCTCTTTTGAATGCCCTGTCACGGGCCTTCTTGGCTTAAAAACAAATTCAAAAGCCTGCTGATCAAATTTGAGCTTCTTAGAGGTTTTGGCTTTTTTGGTTTTACCTTTACTTGCTTCGATTAAGTCTGCTCGAACCAGAGGAGATTCTTCAATGTCAATAGCTTGAAGCAAATCATTCAAACTTCCTTTTGAAGCTGGGCTCGCCTCAGTAATCATTGTCTTACCTTTTTCTCTAGCTAGTTGGCTCCTGGTTACTCTTCTTTGGACCGTTTCACTTGTGGACTGCTCTTGTACACCCTCTTTGATCTGAACTTTCCTTTTTCGTGACTATTGAGGTGTACCTTGAATTTCTAGTGGTCTCATGGGCTCCTTCACTTGCTTTCTGGCTTTAAATTTCACAAATCTTCTTGATCTTGTTTCCTCCTGATGACTTTCTGCTGGTGAAGAAATCCTCGTAGCCTGAGGGCTGAGACCAGTTTCATTTATGAAGCCAGACATAAACAAGAAAACGGACCACTCCCTATCTATTTTCTGGAGCTCATGTAAAATAATCAATTTGACTAAGCCATGATGAAATAACGAGGTCTCACAGGCTTCCTTCTTCAACTGAACCTTGTCACACATTTGCCTAGGCTATGAAACAGGTAGAAAGGCAAATCCAGAGATATCTTTCTAGTGAAATGAAGCAGAAGTGTAAAGTGATAGGAATACACCTTATGATACCTCCCTTCACAGGTAAAGTATCTCTGTATGCAGGTAAGCAAATTAGCATATGAATCCTTGACAAAGGTCCTGGGCACTGACTTGTTTAGGTCTGAATCAACGAACTCTGGCTTTAAAAATTCCTTGCAAGGAGTCATATCAAACTTGAAGTTTTTAAACCACCTCTCCTATCCCCTTGGAATTTGAGTTACTACAGATATAACCTCTGGATAAATTGGTAATTCAAGCACTCCAACCTTCGAATTTAATCCTGTGAAATTGAGAGCAAATTTTTTGGTGACTTGAATGTGGCCTCTTGAAGTTTTTCACAAAATCTCCAACAACCAACCTATTTAAAAGCTTGTTCAACTTCACTGCTCTTCAGGAGAACATCTAAACCTTCAGGCTCATTCCTTGGACACCTGCCTGACCTATGATCCTTCTTTTCTATAGACATCTCCATAGAATTCCTGCAAAACGACAATTGTAGGAGCTTGCACCGGCTTAATCTCGATCACTGCCTCACTTGAAATGGAAAGGGAATCTGCCTCACTTGAACTTCAAAGAATTCTGATTTAATGCCTGAAAATTTTCTTCTAATGCATGAAAACAAACACAATCATAACTGAAAAAACCTGGACCCTTTTTGAAATTTGAAACTCGAGCGTACCAAGACACCTAACGAACCTAATGATGAGAATGAGCGGTTGCATGTGATAGGCATGGTGTATGGACTGACAGTTGATGATGTAAGATTTAACGAATTCTAATAGATTGGACAGCTCGGTGAGATTTGACATGAATCTGCACGAATTCCCGATTTCATAGAGCAGCCAGTGCAAATTCTAGGTTTTGCGCTACGAAAACTCCTAAACAGTGAAAATTCTGGGTTTTGCGCTATGAAAACTCCTAGACAGTTTCATATCGCATGAAAACCTTGACACAAGTTTGACACATGGAAATTTATGGGTGATGTGGGACCAGTGATTGGCAAAACCAGAGTGTTGACCCTATTTGACAATACCAACAAGACTCCCTTCTAGGTCTTAGACTCTAAAACAAACCATGGAAAGACTAGACCAAGACTAACATCAATCCTTTGAAATCAAACCGATGTTTAGAATTTAGAAATTTTTTCTTAAGTGATAACACATCCCTTTTTAGGTCGACTTAACTGCACTTGAGCCCGACTTGGTGCAGAAGTGTTTACATGACCAATTACATAAAAATAATAATTCTTTCCTGTCATAAGAAGCCCAAGAAAGGTATATTACATGATGACATGGATAATTACACATGACAAAAACCCTAGAATCACACAATGGGTGCTTTGACCTAAAAACAAGATAAACAAAGCATGAAATCCATGCTCATAAATCATTTTTCTTTTACAAATAATTTTCTTTTTCTTTCTTTTGACAAAGACATTACATCATGAATTAAATATAATTATGAAGACCGATACTAGTTACATTTCTCAACACCAAGGACTAGAAATTTTACTAAAAGTGGTGAGCATACTCCATCCCCTACTAGGCAACCTCTATTTCCTTATACTAACCCTAATCCCATTCGCAAAATCCCCATGGCTAAGAGGTGGAATCTTGCATCCTTGAAACCCTTGAACTTTGTTATCTTTCCTGGAGCCCCTCCTCAATTACCTAAGAAACACCGTGAATGGTTTCCCAAATTTGATGGAAGTGCTATTATATCCAATGAAAGACATGTCAACAACTTCCTTTGGGCCATATGTTCTAGGAATATTGATGAGGAGGACATTGTCATGACATTATTTTCCTTAACATTTGAAGGTGATGCTAAGGATTAGTATGCTATCTTACCTCAAGGAAGCATTACTAATTTTAATCAATTTGAAGAAGCTTTCAAAAAGGGGTGGGCCTCTAATTTTAGATGGAATTATGGATTTTGATAAATTCTTTGCCATGGCTAAAATTGATAAAAAAATGCCAAGGAATACATCCAAAGATTTGACAATCTTCGTAGGGAAACCCCTAATAGAATAAAAACTAATGATGTTATTTTATTGGAAATTTTTATCAAGGCATCCTATAGAAATTTGACATATGCCCTTAGAGATTAAAAAAATATCCTATACCCTTGGTTGAGGCTAAGGAGACACTCATTGAAGTTGAACGAAACATGTGTTAAAATTTAAAACTAGGCCAAATTCCATTTTGGACAACTCATTTTATGGGGATGATGATTTCATTAAATTCCTCTTTTCAAGAGGACCAAAATCAATCTAAATATCATCAAATTTGGACAGGGGAAAGCACTGTTTTAAAAAACGGTCAAGCTGACTCCGACTTGATCGAGCCAGACCGAGTCAATGCCTAGCCAAGTCGGATCAGCTGGCCAGGTTGTTACCGAGCCAATGATTGAATCGGTTGGCTTGATAACAACCCGACCGGCTTGGTCGAGCTCGAGTTAACTCGGCCGGCTCAGTCACCGATGCTAATTGACGGCCTGCGGGGAAAATGGACCCCACAACTAATTCTAATTTGGCTTAGGGTTATTTTGAGGTCCATTTACCTCTCCCAACCCTATAAAAGATACCCAACCCCTCTCATTTCCTCACAGTTATCTCATTGCATTTGTATGAGAATTTGTAAAGAGTTGTCAAGTTTGTTTTTGGAGCAACAGTGAGGAGTCTTGGGCAAGCATTCGAGCAGTAGTGAGGAGCTTCCTTGGAAGCCTTTGGAGTAGCATTGAGGAGTTGGTTTGTTGGAGTAGCATTGAGGAGGCAGTTTGTGCCTAGAGGTATTTTTTTTCACTTCTAAAATCTGTTTTTTGCTTATTTATTTTTTTGTGCAAATATGGAAGTTGAAAAGAGTGTTGTTTGTAAAAGAAATGAACATTGAAGCAATTCTATCTTTTTTGTTTTCATTTTCAAAATTTTTCCTATCATTTCCAAGTCAAAAGTTGGCTCCTAGAGTGAAATATGTTGCTTGGGCATATGTTGAAATGGTTGATAATCAAATGCATTGCAAATTTTGCCATAGAAAAATTATGGAGGGTCCTGGGGGCATTCATAGGCTGAAACAACACTTGGAAGGTATTAGAGACAAAATTACTCCATGTGAATCACCACAAATTGGGTATATTAGGAAGGAGTTTTTAAATATCTTTGAGAAGTTTCACGAAGAAAAAGCTAGGCAAAAAGAAATAGATGTTGAAAGGGGGAGGAAGAGGAGTATACAGCAAATGATGGCTACCAAACCCCATTTTGATTTTGAGGGTTCTTCATCTATCCCTTGTACTAATGCATCCAACCCCTTCCGCTATGTTCCTCCCTCTTTGGAGTCCATGCAAGAAAAAAATGGTAAGGGTAAAATGAAAAAGAAGAGTGAGATGAATATCAAAAGTTATTTCACTGTCACACCCTCCTCTCCATCATATGCACATGGTCCACAAGCTATTAGAATTCATATGCAACCCGCTTTAGATGACCATTGGAAGAAAGAATTGAGGGAGACTGCTTGTGATTACATAGCTAGATGGTGCAATGATGCTGATATCCCCTTCAATGCTTCCCATTCTCCATATTATGAGCCTATGTTTGATGCCATATTTGTTGTTGGAAAGGGATTCAAAGGTCCTGCTATGCATGAGTTAAGGGGGTTTCGTTTGCGGAAAGAAATTTCCTGCATTGATGAGTATTTGAAAGATTTCAAAAACTCATGGGAAAAAATAGGATGTACCATCATGTCAAATAGATGGATTGATCAAAGGAACCGTACCATCATAAACTTTCTTATCGTTTTCCCATAGGGGACCATGTTTCTAAAATCAATTGATGCATATGATAGGGTGAAAGATGGACAATTGTTGTTTCAACTATTGGATGAGGTTGTTGAGGAGGTTGGGGTGGCTAATGTTGTTCAAATCATCACATATAATGCCTCTAACTATGTTCTTGCCGGTAAATTGTTAGAGGAAAAACACAAAACTATCTTTTGGACCCCATGTGTTGCACATTGCATAGACCTCATGCTTGAGGATATTGGCAAATTAGATTGGGTCAAGAACACTGTAGATCATGCCAAAAGCATAACAAAATGTATCTACAATCATTCATGGATTTTGAGCCTCATGAGGAGACACACAGAGGGTAGGGACATTATTAGGTCTACCATCACTAGATTTGCAACTCATTTTTTGACATTGCAATCTATGCTTTCCCAACATAGAAACTTGCAAAAGATGTTTTCTAGTGATGAATGGAATGAAATCCAGTGGTCTCACAAATAGGATGGCAAAGATTTGAAAAAGAAAGTTAATGAAGAAATATTTTGGAAAAAGGCAACAAAGATTGTGAAGGTTGTTGAGCCACTGGCTAAGGTGTCGTGGTTGGTGGATGGGGAAAGATTGGCTATGGGATTCATTTATGAGGCTATGGATCAAGAAAAGGAGAAAATAAAGATAGCATACAAGGATAGATTGGCTAAGTATGAGCCCATTGGGAAATCATTGATGAAATAAAGAACAATCAACTCCATCGCCCTATACATGCAACTAGGTATTTTTTGAACCCAAGGTATCATTATAAAGCTTTGGAGGAAGGAGCTTTGGGTGGGGAGGTTAGAGATGGATTGACTGATTTCATTGATCACATGATCCCATTGGAGAGTGATCATCTGGAGGTACACAAACAGGTCACTTGTTTCAGCAAAGCCACAGGTACCTTTGGCAAGAACATAGCAAAGATTGCATGGGAAGCAAATGAGCCACGTAAACAAAAATTTCAATTTTCAAATTCTTATTTTGTTAAATTGTTTATAATATAAAAGTTGACTATTGGATATAATATTTTGAGCTAACTCATTACACGACTATGTTTTTGCAGCACAATGGTGGGAGGCTTTTGGTAGCCATTGTCCTCAATTGCAGAAGTTTGCAATTCGTATTTTGAGTCAAACTTGCAGTGCTATTGGGTGTGAGTGCAATTGGTATGTCTTTGAGAGGATTCACATGAAGAAGAGAAATTGTTTGGATAAAAAATGGTTAAATGATCTAGTTTATGTCCAATACAACCTCATGCTCAGATGCAACCAATTGCTGAATAAAAGACCTGATTCAGATCCATTTGTGTTGGAAGATATTGATCCAACATCAAATTGGGTAGTGGAGAGTCATCCAGCAGAATTTGATTATAATGAGGATCTTGATTTGGATTTATAGATGGAGGCATCACTGGAACAAAATGTTCAGATGAATGTAGATCCACTTGTACCAGCCTTAGGCTTAGCCCCAAGTCCTTCAGTTGCAGGCACTTCCTCTACTCAGCCACGACGAAAGCGCATATCTCGTCTATCTCAGCGTGCAGATGTTGCACATCCTGCTAGTGTTACCATTTCTATAGTTGCAGTTGGAGATGATGATGATGAGGAGCCATGGGTTTCCCTGTCCGACTCTAATTTAGAGTCTGAGCTAGATGATGTTGGCTCCTTTAGCAGTAGCTAGTAGTATTGGTGACTAGTGATGTTTCACAGTTTACTTTTGTTGTAGAGGCCATTTCTAGCCTCCTTGGTTATGTGTTTTTGTTTTGATCTCTATATCACCATTCATGTATGTATTGGACAGTGCACTGGGTTCCATTTTGATATAATGGATATATTCATGAGCCTACTTTGATCATATGTTGTCTTCTCTCTATATTCTAAAGCTTTGTGTTTGAAAACATGAATGAAAATCTTTAAAATTATGTTTTTTATAAAAAAATAAATATTTAATGTATTTTTTACAATGACCGAGTCATTGAAATCAAACTGGTCAAGTCTATATCGAGTTGGAGTTGGAGTCGGAGCCGACCCTCAACCATTTCCGAACCGAAGTCGGAGTTTTAAAACATTGAGGAAAGTGTATTTTTGAATTATAAGCCCACATGTGCAAATTTTATTAGGTCGACCCTAAAGAAAATTGGACACCCTTGGAAGGCTATACATACAAGTGACCTCAACCTCATTTGGACATCTTCATGAGACATTCTTCTATTCTCTTTCTTGTTTTTGGCTCGCATAGGTCTGAGACAGATTCATGGAGGAATGGATTCAGAGAGATCTCAACTGCAATCAATCGCTAGCTAGCTCATCCGTGCGACTAAAGCATTTTAGTCGCTCGCACAACATGTCCTCCATGTGACCAGAAGTTAGGGTTTGGTTTTTTAGTTATCCAATGTTTTTTCTCATTGACCATAGTGATTGGTAGTTAACTACATATAGTGACAATTCATTATAGGCTTATAAATCAGGGTTTTGAGTATGAGCATTGTTGGGTTCATCTCATGGATATTGTTTAGTTGATTTTTTATAGATAGTTGTATGGATGAAGATATGGATCATTGTACTCTTTTTTTTTGAATCATTTAATGACAATCTAATAATAAGAAGAATTTGATAGGGTTTTCCCCATAATGGGTTTTTCCCTAGTTTTAGACCAATCCTAGTGTCTCTATGTGTGAATGTTTTTCTTTTGTTTTTTCTTTATGTTCTGTTGCATTGATGATGATATTGTTCTTTCTACATAGTTGAATATGTTGTTGAATAATGATGTAAATATGAATAATTTTATGGTATTATTGGGTGAATTTAATGTGTTAATGAATAAATGCAATTATCAAAGCAAAGAACAATATAGCCCTAAGAAAAATTAACATGGTATCAAAGTTGGGTTGAAGAAAAGTCATGGAGATCACCCCTATGATGACACCATTGATGGAAGCAAGAAGAGGCCTAAAAGAATAGTAGGGTTTGAAGGTAACCCTAGCAAATTTGTGTATTAGGGTTTGATGGATATTATGAGGTTAGGGTTTTAGATAAACCCTATTTTATGGCAAATATTTGAGATATGAAATCTATAAACCCTAGCATGATCGATGGGAAAATGTTCAAGCACTTGTGTTAGATTTAATGAAGCCCTAGATGGGATAGTTTCTATTGAAGGAAACAAGTGGACAACATAAAATGATGTATGGTTCAAGAGGGAGATGATCACATCTCATTAAAGATAAGTACTTTTCGATTTATGATGCTCCATTATGTCTTTACTTTTGTTTAGACTTATGGATCTGATTATTGTTTTGATTATTACTTATGCTTCCTGAATTTATACTTGAGTATTTGTATACATCTAACTTATTGATGAGATATGATAAGGGGATCCTTCTTGAGGATCATCTGAGATGCATGAAAGATGGCTAGTGTAGGAAGAGAAGAACTAGCATTGGAAAAGGTAAAGAGGCACTTGATGAAAAGGTGAAAAAGGGCCATAACTGCCGATGTAAAATAAGAGGGTGCACATGTATCTAAACACTACAAGGTATGTATGGTGTTGTTTCAATGTTATGTTTTAGCTTCAATATTGATGGCAAGGTGAGACCTAAGACATGATGAGTATAGGGCTCATGCATATGGAAGTTTGATTCATGATACCTATGATGAAATGATGCACTTGGTAGTGAACAAGTATCTTATCTTTTAGACATGATGAACTTCTTGATTCTATAAATATACTTAACGTTGATCTTTGATATATTGGTATACTTTATGTTTGGCTAACATCTATCATTTTGGATACCTTGATCCCATAAAGAAGACTAACTCCTTGATTCTAATAGATGGTAACTTGATACTATTGATAATGCTTGTGATAATCATGATGATAGAAGTGTAACAATGAGATTGATATTCAAGATATTTTGTTGACCATGATTATATTTTGATGTGCTTAGTAATTATGGCATATGGTAAAATTGAATGCCTTGACTTGATGGATTGAGTTATGTGACAAAGAAGTAATTTTGTGATCATGATTAGCTATTTGACACTAACCCTTGATGAAAAATTGATGTCATGATGTAATGGTGAAGTCGCTGATGCTAACATGATATGACTGTAATAGATATGTGATATAGTCTGAATTTATGATCTAACATATTTGTTGATGCATGACAACATTATAAATAGGTTGATGACTTGAATGAAGATGACTAAAGTGGATTTCCATTCAGAGGGAGAATCTCCCCATAAGATCCTTACTCATATTATCATTTGCATTATATGTATAAAATATTCTTTATTGTTGAAGTAAGATTTATGGACATGAATAGACAAATATCTAATATTGTTGGTCTGCAACAAAAGTTCTAGTTTAAGAAGAAAGAATTTTCCTTACTCTAAGCCTCAACCACACGAAAGCAAGCCTAATGGTGTGATTGTAGCCTCTCAATTGCACAGAAGAAGGCCTATGGGTGTGGTTATTCCTGTAGGAAATAAAAGTGAAGTTTTTTGCAAGATTCACCTGAAGGATGTCAATCCTACATACATGGAGTAGACAACAGAAAGTTCTATGAGCAGGGAAGTTTGAATATTTGACTTACTATAATGTGAATATGTTGACTAAACTTGTGTTTGTAGGTGACCAGAATATGCATATCAATATGTCATTATGATTTAACCATTGAGACTTGTTTATGACAATATTTAATAACAATTGCAAGGGTTTGCCTAGGTTTCACTGATTGATATAAATAAGTAGTGTTTGGAGTTTTGACATGATGCTTGATAATGATTTAGAACTTTGACTTGGTGTTGATATATGTTTTGGGCGATAGATCTCAATGTGATAGAAAATTTGGGTTTTAACCTTATGACTAATGATTTGATTTGATGACTGATGATTTGCTTTGACGACTGATGATTTGCTATGATAACAATGCTATATAGGCATAGTGACTTTCAGTGACTTATATTGGTACTCAATAGATATTCCGTGATGACATCATTAACTTTGACACATTGGTTGAAGTATAAATAATTGTGATTTAATATGAAGTAATCTCAAAATAAATGGATGGAACTTGCATGACTTATCCTTAGTGTATGCATTTGCATCTAGTGACAAAAATGATTTATATTATGATCATGAGGATGACTTGATGAAGTTTGGTTTGATATTGCTTGGTAAATGACAATTTGTTTGCATGCCAATAGATAAAGTCATAACTTGATATTTGGATATGAGCTCTACCTATCACCTGGTCCAAAGAATTTGTGATATTGATGAGTTTGATATTAGTTTTGATCCGACATCTAAACTTTGATAAGCTGACTTAGTTGATTTGATAGCACACTATTGCTTTGTGTAAGGCTAAGCATATTTCTTTAGTCGAGTGTTACATTTACAAAAGACATTGTATGAAGCAAGCTCCCCGATCTTGTTATGTCCGCATTGACAGTTATCTAGTGAAACTAGGATGATGTGTTGACCCAAACCTCTACTTCAAAAAGTGATCCAAGGTATGGCTTTGATTTTATATACTGATGGTCTATTATTGAAAGGAAATGTGCCTATGATTATCAAAGTAAGAGGGAGATGGCCTCTGAAGTTCGAAATGAAGAATCATGGCATGATGTATCACGTTCTAAATTTTGGAAAAGAAAATCTATATCGTGAAGATATTGAAGAGTTTTGGGAAAGTGGAAATTCAAATCCTTGGACACTCTAATTGAATTTCAAGAAGTTATGAAAATATATTGTTGAACTTGACTTGGCAACCAACGGTTGATTAAAGATCATTGTGGATACTCATCTGTATATGTGTGTGTGTGTGTGTTATGCATAGAACCTAAGTGAATTCATAGTTGAGCTTCTTCATATGCATTGAGTTGTCGTCGAGCTCACTTCAAGATATTGCATGAGATGATCTATTTTTGGTCAGAAACATTTTTCCTGTGATATGTAACTACATGGATGTATTGATGTTGTTTGGGATAATTATTGATGAGATAAGCACAATTATGTGTTGCCTTAGTATAAGATATTCCATGATTTTTTTGGATGAGAAGTTTGTAGCTTTAAGCACGACCAAGGTTGAGTATGATGTTGTTGGCATGACCAACTATGAGGCAAGAGACAAAAAAATATCCTTAGAAAGTTCTTTGGGAAAGTTCTAAATATGATAGGGACACATTGTGATAATCTTGAGTGGATTCGATTGGTAGAGAATCTCGTATATAGTTGGGATTGATATACCTTCATATATTGAGACAATGTTGTTGTACGATATAAGCTTAGGATTGTGGTTGGCACCTCCTTGGGAGGAAGGATAACTATGGCATCCTTTTTGTGATATGTATATTTTGTTCTAATATGATATTTGATTTGATGTCCTCTATGAACAAGAGACAACTGCTATTGAGACATGATGATTACCATATATAAGCACATTGATATGTTGTTGATCTATAAAGAGCATCATTAATTGAGGACATTGAGCCAACTCTTCCACCTTGTTTGAGCTCCCAGGGTGTGGAATTGAGATGAAGGGCTCTTGGGGTTGAAGGATCTTTGGACAATAGGGTATACCCATATATGTTATCCATAGGGTTGGAGATGTTTCTCCCCTATCTTGGTCTTTGTATATTATACCCCAGTTGGCATCCTATCCACAAGATGGGGTTGTTGGGATTGGCCCTCCCTGTCTAGCCAACAGATTGAGGATGCTTGGGGCATGTGATCCTTACCTTTTGGTAACTCAGTTATCTATACCAAGATCATATTATGATGCAGGTGTTCTACCACATGAATCTTAAGGCTCATTGTTGGGAAGATCAGTGGGCAATAGGATGGGTTGAGAAGTGCTCCCCTATACCACCTATTGCTCGATATGGGGTTATAGATGTTTAGCCCCCCATGAGATTTTGGGTTGAGATTAAGCTCCTCAATGTTGTTCTGGATTGAGATAGACTCTTTGATGTTGATGTGGGTCATAGATTTGGCTCCCCACTAATGTTTCCCAGGTGGTAGCATTTGGCTCCCCGCTGATAGTGATTCCATGTGGTAGCAGTGGCTCCCTGATGAATAGAGGGTGGTAGCTTAGGCTCCCCTTCGATGTCAAATTCTTCTTCGTTTAGATTCGAAAATTTTCAACATATGAGCAAGGACAATCAAGAGATAAGTAAGAATAAGCAAGAGATGAATCGAGATGAACAATGACGATAGTGATGATGATACTATTGATATTGGATATGATTTGATGACATGATACACATGACATGATGCAGGTGGAAACCCCACCACCCCCCCGCCCCCCCACCAGTTGAGAGGGAGTATTAAAATTGGAAACTAGGGCCAAATTCCACTTTGGATAGCTCATTTGATGGGGATGATGATTGCATTTAATTCCTCTTTTCAAGAGGACTAGAATCGACCTAAATATCATCAAATTTGGACAAGGGAAAGTGTACTTTTGAATTGAAACCCCACTGTGGATATTTGATCAGGTCATTCCTAAAGAAAACTGAACACCCTTGGAAGGCTATAAATACAAGTGACCTCAACCTCATTTCGACATCATTATGAGACATTCTTCTATTCTCTTTCTTGTTTTTGGCTCGCACAAGTCTGAGACAGATTCACAGAGGAATGGGTTCAAAGAGATCTTGACTGCAGTTGCTCGTTGGCTGACTCATCCGTGCAACCGAAGCATTTCAGTCGCTCACACAACATGTCGTCTATGCAACCAAAAGTTAGGGTTTGAGTTTTTAGTTATCGAAAGTTTTTGCTCGTTGACCGCAATGTTCGATAGTTGACCGCAGACAATGACAGTTCAGTACAAGCTTCTAAATAAAGGTTTTGAGTATGAGCATTGTTGGGTTCATCTCATGGATATCATTTAGTTGATTTTTGATGGATAGTTGTATGGATGAAGATATGGATCATTGTACTCTCTTTTTCTTAATCATTTAATGACAATATAATAAGAAGAAGAATTTGAAAGGGTTTTCCCTTGGTCTCCGACCAATCTTGGTGTCTCTATGTGTGAATTATTTTCTTCTATTGTTCCTTTATGTTCCATTGCATTGATGATGATGATATTGTTCTTTATACATAGTTGCATATGTTGTTGAATAATGATGTAAATTTGAATAATGTTATGACGTTATGGGGTGAATTTAATGTGTTAATGAAGAAATGAAATTATCAAAGCAAAGAACAATATATCCCTAAGAAACATTTACAACACAAATGTTGAACATGTTGAAATGTTCAACTATCCTAGGGCCAAGATTGATACCAAGTTAAAATCAAAGTCTCAACTTCAGGAAGTGGTTTTGGCCTTGGCCCAAAAGGCCAACAAGTTGTTCGATGATGTCAATATTGGTAAAAAATCCATCATGAATAGTTCAAATACTCTTGAAAGAGACAAGGGGTCAAATCCAAATTATCCTCCTAAGAATGAAATCAATAAGGATACGTTCTTTTCCAAGAAGAATACTAAAGGAGACCGGGGTGCTAAAACAAATTGTCCCCAACACCCTTGCCCCATCCAATATGGTGGGACAAGAGGAGGAATTTGAAGAGGGCATTTCTAGTGAGCAAAGTGAGGAAGAGGAGGAGCCTGCGAAATTGGATAATGTTGATGAAACCCAACCATTTAACATATTTATTAGGAATACATATGTCCATCCACAACCAAGCCAAGTTACGCTAAAACATGAACAAGAAGAAGAGGTGTTGGTTGTGGAGAGTAGTGGGCAGTTTAAGGGCTTGTAATACTCTAGAAAGAATGAGAAACAAGCCCAATTGAGCTCAAATCCTCCTCAAGAAAAGGAACCTCCCAAGGAAAAATCCAGGCACAAAGAAAAAAAACAGGAAATTGAATTAGGTGTTGATGTTGGTAGTGTTGTGGGAAAAATGATTTTGCAGGTTCCCATAAAAGAGATTGTGAAGCTCGATCCCCATAGAAGGCTAGTTAAGAAGGATCTTGTGCCAGATAGTGAACTCGATGATCCCCTTATTTTATTGCAAAACATGCACTTTGATAGGACAAACCCTATTCATGAGTCATTCTTGTTGACCTTCACCATTAATAGGTTGCTTCTTCATAATTATATGCTAGATTCAGGGGCTTCTTCCAATATCATGCCATTAAAGGTTATGTACCAATTAGAATTGGATATTACTAGAACTTATAGAAATTTTTGTGACTTTGATTCCAAGTCCATTCTTGTCCATGGGCTCATTAAGGATTTGAAAGTAATTATAGCCATTATAGGGACATTTCTATGCTCATGTATGTTTTCATTACTAATATGCCCAATGTGTGGAGATGCTATTATCCAGGAAATGGGGTGCATTAATTGGTGGTTAGTTACAAATGAATTTAATATATGTCAATATTCCTCAACCTAACAAGACCCCATTTATTCTGTACAAGGAGCCTCAATTCCCTAATCATGTTGAAGACATGGACCCTTTCCCATATCCTAGTCAACAAACTGGAAGCAAAAAGTTTAGGCCCTCTCGCTAGTCAATCCAAACCTATTAACCTCCCCCCTTCTCAGAGGTTTGCCTCATTAAGAGACCTAACCCTAAGCCGATTGTACCTAAGAAGCAATGGGTGAAAAATCCTAAGAATGAATTCAAGATTGGGGAAATGATTTTAGTTGACAAGCATCCCATCGTTGTTAAGATTCATGGAAAGGTGGGTGTGGGTTGCTTTTATATAGCTAGGCTTGATGGTGAACTTTGGCCTGATCTGATAAAGGCTAACCAGAGGACCCCTTTCTTGGACATGTGACCTCACTTGTTATTCATGGTAGTGTAGGTGCATTACATATCTCTTTTGCATAACTAATATCATCATATCATGTTCTCATCCTAGATTAGATAGAATATAGATTACACTTGCATTTAACATAGATTTACTTTTTTCTAAATGGATTATTTCTTTTATGAAAAACATGAGTGATACCATATGGCCAGTGCGCATGCTCCTAAACAGTTGTATTGTAATGTGTAGGTTACATGTCTACAGTCATATGAGATTGTTGGAGTTCTCATGAACTCTCCATTCAAGTACATGGATCATGCACTCTACATTGAGCTCATGTCTCAACTGGAGCTAGATGTTTCCCACCAAAAGTGGGTGACCCATAGGAGAATCTTTTCTCCTATTCATCTCTTCCATCTAACAACTAGCAACCCTTGAGAGCCAATTTGTAGTTGATATAACATGCCATTCATATCTTCGTCACCTGCATCAATCATATGTATCCTCACCCATTTGTCAAGAGCACACATTAGAAGGTGGGCTTCTGATCAAAAGGTACTTTATTCACTTTGCAATCAAGTGCTTATGCTTGTTTGTATTGGGGCATTTTGGCATGGATTATGGGGCGACTTGGAAGAAAGAAGGGTCTTGGTCGTAGTCTTGTTCCCTCACCTTAAACAAGGGTTAATTTTCAATCCTAGTCCAGTGGCACCTCCCCTAATGGCCCATGGTTTTAGGAAGGGGCACTACTTGGGAAGCCATGATTGAGATAATGTAGCCCCATCTCTCCCTATTCCATACTTACCCCTTTCCATCTTACACTACAAGCCCTTATTCCACCTCCCTTCTTCAAGTTCAATTAACCATTGGTTCATTGGGATTTGACATCCACACATCCTTATATCTGGGTAAGGCCTGGAAATGCACCCTAGGAGGTTGATGTAGCTAAAAGAAAAAGAAAGAGAATATAATGGCCACAAGAAAAACAAAAGAAAAATCAAACTGCAAAATATAGTCGAGACTTACAAATTAGCATGTGGGCAAAAGATAAGCATGAGCTCTACCTCTATCATATGACCATCACCCGATTCCTGGGCCAATGTTGCATTATCTCATAGAAGACAAGGAATCCTTGCATATCCCAACCCCTAATGGGTGATAGCCCATCCTAAAGGGGGTAATAACTATTATGCATCATACAAAGCAAGATCTCGTTCCTTGAGCTACGAACAATAATACAAGGGAAAAAAACAAAAAAAAAGAAGGAAATATATAGGGGTAAATGAAACAAGGTTCGAGGTATCTCATGCATCCAAAATTGCTCCCTCCTCACATATATACACCCATGATGAGGTATTCCACCATAGGCGGTCCCTTTGACCATGACACTTGACCATGTAGTATTTTCCTCTTCGTTCCATCATTATTCACATGGAACCTATCGATTGAAGGGTGGACCATGGACACGTCACTTCCCCTTAGGGGTTGGGAACACCTAATGGGATCATCTATTAACCACTCCTACTTAGGGAGGCAACACCATTACATGACTAAGTCCCCAATTTTGGAAGAAAATCCACATATGAAGTGTCATTTTTCCCATTTCTTTCAAGCTTGGTTCACTTAGATGCAATAATGATTAATGTACCTAATGGTGAAAGTTACAACACTGGATATTATGTGTAATTAGAAGGTGGTTCCATCTATAGATATGGGCAACTTTATTAGGGTCCAAGGCCTCCAAAGGGGCATATTGACACCCATAGGTGATGCATTGAGAGCCATGGGACTTCAAGAAGTTATAGAGCATCATTCATAGTCGTGGGCAACTTCAACACCCACAACTTTCCTACATTTACTTTATTATTCATGGGATGATGCACTTGGACCAATATGCCCCTACTCGACTTAACAATAATTACATGGTGTGGTAGTTGATATAGGTCTAGATGAGGTTTGTCTCATGCCTTGAGACATGGGAGGACTAGCACCATCTTCAGTGTCCTCAACATTGAGTAGAATCAGGCTTATTCATCACATGGAGCCCCATGAGGCCCAGTTTTGTGCCCCAAACCCACATTTGGGGGCTATTGGGTGATTTGCATAGAGATGTAGGGGCCAACCCCTAGACCTTGATTTTAGGAGCCCTCTACACTTGTCTTAGCAATAGAGGAGCTCAACGCAAACCCTAGAAGGGCCTATGACAACATGACAACAACATTTTGGCCCTCTTGTTGTAGATTTATCTTGTTTTTACATTGGCTACAAGGTTAGCCCATGACCTTGATTAGTGATTTCCAATTATTTTATTGTTTGACGGGCTCATTGGCTAAAATAGGTCTTAGTTAGTCACATATATAGTAGATATCATTTCATTTGATACCTTATCATCATCACACTTAGAAATTCGGCCTCATTGAGGAATTCAACCTATGTAGGGAATTCACAGTTGTTCTCTTGTGGAAGATTTGGATCTATTGGATGCATTTTGACATTTGGAGCTTATTCTTGGATATTTCTTGGAACTATTCTTCAAATAATGGAAGGTATTATTGCATGTTATCTTGTAAGTGCTCTATATTATTGAATATCTATTTTTCTATGTCTAATGTATGGAATTATTGATTCTAGGTCATGGTAAGCTTGCACCCTAATTTATTGAAGATTAATCGGATTACTATCTAGATGAATATTGCATACATTACTCATTTATAACATGTGTAAATAGTCCTAGTGGCGAACTCATTGTAGCTCTTCCATAAAAAATTGTTTTTCCTTGAGTGGGTAAATGCTTGAAATTTGCTTGCAAGGGCATCAAATTTTGACCTCCTTGAAAACAAGTTTAGCTAACCTAAGTCATCTTATACTCCATTATCCTAAGGAACAAGGTACTAGTACAAATTGTTGGTGATCAATCTCATCTTTTATCCATATTTTCTCTCTCTTACTTTTTGTCTTTTCAAGGCTAGGCTAGAAAGCAAGGACTGGGTGCAAATTTCTAGGGAAGAGGTATTTTGGTGGTTGAAGAGCCTAAGCATAAAGAATGTAGAGTTTGCCACAAAATTTATCAATTTGGTGGGCATCCACACCAATTTCATCCATAAATGCTCTTTCCCTAGGTGTTTTCCCTAAGAGGGAAACCTTAGTTTTTCTTCCCTCAACATAAGGACTTCTTTGAAGGTTTCATGAGCCTTAACTTAGCTAACACACATTACAAGAAACCTTTTCTTCTTGCCTTGACCTTGAGTTGTTCCAACACTTGTCAAATCTATTTAACCCTAGGTCTTGAGCCCTTGTTTCTAAGATTCTTCATAAAAAGAGAATTGTTCCTTTGTGAAGCCTTAGATCAAAATTGTGTCTTTCTTGAAGACTTCCTAATGAACTCATTTCATACATTAACCCTAACATACCTATTATAAGTGATCTCTTTCCTACTAGGACTCCTCCCATCAGTGAAAGTCCGTAAATAGCCCGGGGTTTTGGCTGTGATGACAATGGGCCACTACCCTATTGTTGCTTATAGTTCTAGTTTATACCTTGTTGGGTTTCCCTCTCCAAGGCCTGCTAGATTTTGCGGCAACAAAACACACACAAACACAAAGAACCACTGTAGATCCATTTTAAATCTAGGTCTATCATGTGAAGAGAATGATCTAATCTCTCAAGGTGAAAAAATGATTGCACCTTGAGTGATTTGATCTCCCTTAATGCATGGTAGATTTGGAGTTAAGATGGATCTATGTTGGTTGAACCTCTTCCAAATCCCAACACTAACAAAAAAAATTGTGACTAGACACCTAAATTCAAATCTATGACTAGATAATATGGATCTCATGGATGGACATATGAATTTGATGACAACACATGACACACTAAAGAAGTGGCTTAGTCAAAAAGATGAAAGGACAAGTCAAGATCATAACATTTTGATGAGATTAAAAAACACTAGGAAACAATTCCACTTTCCTTGAAACATATTTTTGTATTATGTGTTTGTTTCTTGTTTGTTTTTTCTTTGCTTTAGCTACACTAGTTAGAAGTATAATAATTTTTAGATTGGGTTGGTAAATGCATTCTTATGCTTTAATATACATATAATGAATAATGAATGGTAAGTTACATATCACTTATATTAACACATTGATTGTGTGTATGCTATAACTAACGACTTATTAATGTATCTATGTGCATTGGTATGCATTGAGGTGTCTCTAACTCGCCCTAACAAAACTAATAACATAAATTATAAACCATTACATAAAGATTAGCCATTGGAAATATCACATAAAAAGTAATGTGAAAGTGGATTGAAAAAAGAATTATAAAGAACTATGTTTATTATATTGTCAATCCATGAGGGATTGTAAATTCCTCTTTTCAACATCATATTGTAAAGACTCTCTATGCATAACACAATAGCAATTCATGGCTTATAAATAGTATACAATATTATCAAGGATTTAGAACAATAACAAGTCAGTCAAATGTTAAGGTGACAATTTTGGAAAACATCACTAAGAGATTTAGGGGGTTAACTCCCTACTTTTGAGCGAGCAATGAATGGATTCCTCATAGGTGTACACTTGAGAGTTTGAAGTCTCTAGTCTTTGAGATCTTTGAAGGGTTTGTCTTTATAAGTGTTAGATGAGGGGGACTAGCTTTTTAGGAGAATCAAAGCTATTGGTGCTATGTATCTTATTGATTTAAACGTATAAGGTTAGCAATTGCCCGTAAAGGTGCAAAGACATATAGAAGGAATAAAAGATTTGGAATATTTGCAAAGTATTAAGAAAAACATTTTAAAATTATTATAATTTTGCTAACTTAAAAAGTTAAGATTTATAATGTGAAATATTTTTGAAAATTATATCTAATAATTTTCTCTAAGCAATACACTCATTTATTGTATAATATTTTGAGAATTAATCAAAAAATAATTTCATTATAAAATTATAAATAAAATTAAAAATGTTCATTAAAGTATATAATAAAGCACCCTCTATTAAAAAACAAAAACTCAAAAATATTGATTTTTTCATTGTTAAATATTATATAGATAGTAAGGATTCAATAAATTGTGAAGGGTTAAGGCACTCCATACCATAAGTCATTGGTCAATAAATTGTTAATTTTATAATTAAATTTAAAAAGATGAAATTAAATACAAACCATGCTTTAAATATTTTCTAATTTTTATTTATTTTTAATTATGATAAATCACAAAATCTTATTATTTAACAAAAAAAATTCTAGTTTTTATTCTATATATTTTTAATTTCAATAACTTAATGTTGACTTTAATAAATATACCTAACTCTTAAACTCATTTTTCATTACATCCATTCCACTCACCACTGCCTCTCAAATTCGTGACTATTCGTTTCAAATTCAAATTGTGCATCTCTGTTGGTTTGAAATTCAAATTGTGCATTTGGTTAGTGTGTTTCAAATTTGCTTTTTTTATTGTTCCTATGTTTCGACTTTATCTAAGATTTCAATACAATGAATATGACTTTATTTAAAATATTAATCTCATCTTTATTTATTAGAATTTATTAGAATTTTTATGAATAGCACTTTGGTTAAAATAATCTCATCTTTATTTATTAGAATTTAGAACAATTTTGAAATCAGTAATAGAATTAAGTTTATTTGTTTAACATGGCATATTTATTTTAGATTTTATTTTAAAATTAGTTTATTTCATAGTCATTTTAATCTTGATTATTTATTTAGTAAATATTTTTCAATGAGATGAATAAAAGGTAAAAAGTGAGTTCATTTTTCTCCATCCAATATTATAATATTTCCAAAATCAACTATGAAATTCAACATTATCATATACAAATTAAAAAATCAATTAAAACTCACAATGAATAAACGAACTTCCCTCCCTAATTCTCTTATAAATGTTCAATGATTATCAACATCACACCCCAATTAAACCTCCCAAATTCTCTTATAAATGTTCGATGATCATCAACATCGCCCCAATTGATTCAAACTGTCGTTATAAATAACACAACCATCACCCTGGACCACCATTTGCCCTCCTACATGTAAATAGTTGTTATTGATTTTTTTTCTCTTTTATATATATATATAGATATACATATACATATTCTGTATTTTATGTTTTTATGTTTTTATTTTTTTCATATATAAATAATCTCATCATGTTGTTAATATTTAGAAAATTCTCAACACATACTTTGATGCATATGTTGCTGGTAGCGGGGATTTAATGAGTCCGAAGTGTAATAAGAACGATATTATTTTACTTTTCTAATGGCTTTGGAAAAGGTTTTGAGCAATTGATGTATGTTGTTAGAATTATATAAGTCTTGATAGAGGAAGGAGGATAGCAGTAATAAGAGTTTTTTGTTTACATACATTAAAAAACGCAACCTCTCATCCAATGAAAGTAAAAAAATAACTATGTTTCTTCTCATTTGCCATAAAAATCAAATCATTAAAGTAGTTATATAAATTCGTAAAAACAAATCTGTGCGAGAATTTGGTTCAAAAGCTGCAATATTCAATATACTACTTTCACAACAAAATTTGGTGGATGGAAAACTGAAATCAAGAAGCAATGAAAACGCAACAAAATGATCTGCATTTAGATGTTTAGCATAAATTAGAAAATACCCTCCAAGTAAAAACTTTATACACCAGTATAGATCCATCTTAAGTACGGATCTAATATGAAGGATCAAATTTCTTCACGTGTATTTATTGTGTAAAATACAATGTGTTATTTTTCATTGTTTAAATTATAATTTTTAATGCTAAATAGAATATATAAGACCAAATAAACATTTAAACCATACAAACTTATTTTTCATAATATATACATATTTCAATATTAATTCGTATTAAAATATTTTATCAATAACCAAATTATAAAAGGTAAATATGACACATTTTTTTTACTTCTAATTACTTACCACTTATTATTTTTTTAATTATAACTAACCTTATTTTTCTATTTAAAATATAATTTTTATTTTTATTTTTAAATTATGAAAAGGGAAAAACTAAAACTAAAACAAACGGTAAGGGTAATGCATATCATATAAACTGGTGAAGGAAATGATATTGGGACTGGCCACGTAAAAATGCAAATGCTTACTGACTTGACACCTTAACGGAAAATTCCCTATTACATGTGTAATCGCCAATCTCCACGGCAGCCCATGTCAGAGCTCCCACGCTTTATCTCCACGGCAGCCCATGTCAGAGCTCCCACGCTTTCTCTGGATTCTTGGGTGGATCAATGGTAGGGATCGAGTGATACTGCAGCCTTAGTGTGAATGCGATTCACAGATGAAGCCCTAAACATCCCCATTGTCTTGGCACATCGAGTGGGGGATTATAACTTGACTACCCCTCTGCATTGCCTTGGCACATCGAGTGGGGGATTATAACTTGACTACCCCTCTGCATTGCCTTGGCACATCGAGTGGCGTATTATAACTTGACTACCCCTCTGCAATCTCTTTGCAGTAATTTGATTCCCTTTCAAAGCGATGGAAGGAGAGACGAAGAGTAGGAAAACAGTCAATGCTGTGCCTGCAGCTTTCCTGGTTCTCGTGGGGATCATAAATCTGTGGTGGCCAGTGGCTTCCCTTGATTGCGGCTGAAGATTTATCCACTATTGAATTGCAATACCCGGGGGACAGTGTGAAAGCCGTTTGTACCAGAATTCTCTATCCAGAGCTCTGCTATTCCAGTCTCTTTCCTCATTTAGTATCGTCCCCTTCACAACCCATAAAGCTCCTTTACCTTGCTCTAATGGTGGCCCTGGATGAGACAAACGAGGCTTTCGCCCATGTTTTGGGAGTGGTTAAGCAAAGCTCCGATAGCACTCTCTCTTTTAAAGCGCCGCGATCTTAAAAAGTTGACGCGTGAAAGGGTATGGGCGAGATACCCCATTTAGACAAGCAAGATAGTTGTTCTCAATGTGGGTGTTGTGAATTTGATTGTTAACCATCAGGAGGAGATTGAAGGAGATTGTCAACCATTGCGATAACAATGGTGCTTTAGGTTCTTGATGCTTGAGCTCGTCCTATATCAATTATGGATAACTATGTTGGGGATCTGATCCGATTCTGAATTCATCAGGAATTCAATATGGCAATGACTTCAGTTACTGGTCATGCTTTGTCCTTTTATCTTTTTCATTATGGTTGATGATATGGTGTGGATCTTGCTAGTTGAAAGTCTCGAGGGTCCTTACAGCTCGTGCATGGGAACACCTGCTTTGATTTGAGAGGTGATGCATCCACAGCCTTTCAAAGCAAATTCATGAGCTTCTTTAATGGCAAACTCAAATTATACAATCTTGGATATCGAACAGACAGTCATCCATCCAATCTTCGCTTACTGCCACGGTCCATGCTGTCAGGCTTCCGGCATTGTATTGATTCATGCAGTTGGGGTCCACACAACTGCGGGCAGTAGTCTATAACGCGACTTTCAAAAAGCTTTTTCGGCAGATTTTTCCGGTCAAAATCCGGCAGCAATTCATTGGAATCCCCAATTTGATAGCTAGTTTCTGCACAATCAATGGCTCCCAGGGGTTTTCCAGGGCGCTGAATCCAAATATACAGTTAAAAACCCATTTTAACTGCTAAAAATCAAGATTTAACCTCATTTCTTCCGCCGGATTCCGTCACCAAAATCTTCAAAAAGTCACATTATAGACAACTCCCAACTGGGTAGCCTCCTCATGCATGATGGTGCCCAAGACCTCAGCTGCCTGCTACTTTTAATACTAAATCTGGGGTTTGTCCTAGCCACTGAACCAATTCATATTCGGCATAAAGAAGGAAAGTATTTCTAATATGCCATCCTGTATTCCTTTCTTTTAGCTTCTGCCTTTACTTATGTATGCCGGCAATTGGAACACAATCCGGATTCATCTTGAATACCAATTTATGATTTTTATCCACATTGTGTGTAGGAATCCAGGGTCTAAATCGCCGCCGGGGTTCCCATGTGCTCAGAGGATTTTCCTCATGCCTTAATTCCAAATTGTCAAATTGCAATGAAGAAGAGACAATAAATGGGCATCTTCTAAGCATTTTTGGATCCGAACATGGTGGTATTCCTAGAGGACTTTGCCAAACACTTGGCGTGCAACTCGGCTTTGGTTTGTTTCGTTTTCTAGGGGTTTGGACACGGGTTTAGTGGGGTTTTTGGGTTTGATTTAAGGCTTGAATATTGGCTTGAAGTTGTTATAAACTAGCGATTGTCCCAAAAGGTATAAAGATAGGTCGATAGGATTATTAAATTGGAATTGTTGAATTTTTCTAGAAAAGATGTTGGTTTAAGAGTAAAGGATGAGCAATTTGGGATGGCTAAAGACTTTCTAATTGTTTTTTATTATAGTAAAATTTGATAATTCATTGGTTTTACTTTCAAAAGCTTGAAGGAATTTGAAGAACATGCATAGAATTGCTTTGTGGGATTTGATCCCAAAATCATTGATTTGTAAATACATACTCAATGAAATGTTAATTGGTTGAAACCCTACACAAATGTTTGATATAAGCAAATAAGCTGGAAATTTCTCCAGCAAATTATTTGGTTATCACTGTAAGCATGCATAAGCTTTGACATACTCTATTAGATTCTCTACCATGCATTAGAATGATATTGCATACCTTCAAAAACATCATTGTTGATTAAAATTCTCCTCCTTGAATTTAAGGTAATTTATCTTTATGTTTCAAAGCATTTTTGTTTATGAATTTGATTTCAATTTACAACATTCAAAAGAAGCTTATTTTCTTGAAATAAAGGATAAGATTGCAGGATTAAATCATCTCTATAATCACTCTGCACACTCGGCAAGGGCAGTGTATAGAAAATAGTTTCAAGTAGATGGTTACAGCTTATAAACCCCCCGAGTTCGGTCAGTTAAACATCTTTGAAGGTTTTAGGGGTTATATTTGATCAACTTTAAATTAATTTGGAGTAATGCTATCGTAGCTTATAAGCTTGCACGTTGTAAAGCGCTGCACATTTTTACCTCTTACAAACCTACCAAGGCATGCAGATCAACACAAAGATACTTTAACAATACTTTAACAATACTTTAACAATCTTATAAAAACATAATAGTACATGAATTATTTGACTTCAAAACTACACATTTGACTATTCTCTCATATCATACAGAAAGAGATATATCCAAGATTAAACTAAAATAAAAAACATTGTTTTCAATTCAAATGCATATGTTCCAAGACCCAACTGTGGCATCACACAAATGAATCTGGCATAAAAGACTACAATTGTATTACTCGTTTAAAATCATGAATAAAATCTTGAAACATTTTAAAAACAAATTATTCACAAAATTCATCGTTTAACTATACAACAATCGAGACACACTCACTGCATGTCCCCAACTTTCCCACCATGGTCAATGCCCAACAAAATTGAGGATTCAGGGTGATTATTTACATATTTATCCAAGAAAACTTTTTCTGGCCGATTAAAAATAGTTGGTAAGTATATCTCTCTTTTGAACTCTGGCACTTCCATGGATTTCAATACATTCATTAATTTATACCGAGGAATTATCCTCTTAACCACGCTGAATAAAGGCAGAACCAGACACTTCACCAAATCATCCAATGAAAGACCCGGAGATTTAACCATAAAATCTACATTACGCTTCACTTTTTCCACGGAATGGGACAATCGTTGTGGCTGTCGACGAACTAATCCAGACATTTGTTTTTTTGAGAAACCTAAACATATCAAACTCTGCAATTTTCATTCTAATGTTTCTTTCCCTAGTCCCGAAATCGCACATATGGTGGCACTAAACGATTTTGATCCCTTCATAATAACGAGATTCTCGCACTGTATAAACACACTTTTGTTCATAATTTCCTTTACGTATATATTTTTTTCCTTCATCAAAAGCTTTCTTTCAGAGAAAGAGAGCCTACACTGTCAAAGCCAAACTGGCAACACAACCTCAGCCTCTTTAGACCTGCATGATCAGTTTTTATAAGAGATTGACAAGATAAACGAAGAGCTCATCTTGCTTAGAAACATATCTTGAAGATGCAAACATACCATGGAGCCAATTGCCAATTTAGAGAATTGAAGACCATGTCCAAAGATCCATGTAGATATCTTTGAACATGCTCGCTTGAGAAGAACTCATCTTGCTCAGAAACCCATCTTGAAGATGCAGCCATGCCACAGAGCGAAGAGGCGATCTAGAGAAGTGAAGAAGATGTCCAAATACCCATGTAGCTAAAGAACCAATCAAGACCATAGAAGTGTTTCAATGCACAGCAGAACTCGAAGGTGAAAAGAAGGCAATTCAACCGATATTGGGAAAAAACAGTCAAAGTGCAGTGCATGCTTGGCTCTAATAATAACAGCGAGCATGCATGCAGCCCAGCCCATAAACAAAAACAATTCCGGGTAATAATAGAAAGCTTCCCACTCCGAGCATTGTGCCATAAACTCCACGAACTCTCCCAGAAGCTCGACACACAGATGTCAAGTGGAGAGTAAAAGTGTAGACGATTGTTGATGCATAGGAAGGCCTATCGGCCTAATTAATATTATTGTTTTAAAAAAGAAAAAGAAAAATGATTCCTAGTGGCAAGAAATCATGTAACTCTTGAGGAGGGGAGTTAAAGGAAACAGTGGCTGGAACCCTAACTACCTTCCCCAGCTGTGCAAAGCTTCCAAGAAAAGGAAGCAGGGGAAGGAAAAAAGCTGCGCTGTAGTGATAGGCAGGAAAAGAGAAGGGAAAATCCACTTGCTATCTCCGGTAACGATCAGATGGCAAGAGCGTGGAGTGCAAGCAACCTGTGGAACACTGAAGGTCTTATGAATAAGCTAGGGGCAGATTTGGTCTCGAAAGACAATCTCATGGTCGGGTGGATGACTAGCTACAGAATCAGAAGTGACCTCTCCCTGTGCAGTTACTTACTAAAAAGCAACTCAAGTATGAGGTACCATCATGAGACTGTGCTAATATTTTGAACAGAGATAGTAGAGTACTGCAAGAAAGGGGTTCCTAAAAGAGTGGTTAATATGTATATGTTTACAAAGGAACCCTGATGCATATGTTTTTTTTTTTTTTACAAAGTATGATTAATCATAGGAATTTTAGGAAATGCCACTGTCGTGATAAGACTATTTCACTATGAATTTAAATATATTATTGATAAGAACTCAGTTCAGCCAACCCTTAAAATCTGTGGAAAGTTAGTTAATTTTGAAGAGCAGTGTTACAATTCTTTCTTTTTTTTTATAGTAAACTTCGAAAGAAAATGACACCCCAATCTATTTTTTGTTTTTGAGCAAAAAGAATGGGAGAATAACTGTTAAACTTGTAAGAAGAAAACTGTAGTTACCTGTTAAATGCAGGAATACAAATGAGCATAATATAGAGAAAATAGAGCGCTGCATAGGAAAGAACTTTGCAGTTAACAAAGTAAATTCCCTTGCATAATCATTCGAACACTGCTAGTAAACCTCTGAAAACAAGAAAATTCAAGATTGCTTGCAACAAATTAAAAATCTGGAATTGTGCCAGTGCGTAATGGGTGATGCCGAGTTTCAGAAAATTCAGAAACGGATCGGACTCAACCAGTTCTGGGGTTTGTAGGCAAGTCACCTACACCACCGTTCAAGAGTATTTCGAGGGATGAAACCCTCTAGATATAACCTCCTTCAAAACAAATGGCGGCAGAGGATGAAATCAACAAGGTTAAGCAACCGAAGGACCATGAAAACCCTAACCCTGTAATAGGGAATCCTCGAAAACTAAATGCAAAGACTTCTGCGGAAGATGGAGTAAAATTGAAAGCCAGTATTTAACATTTCCAAGCAAACTGAGGTGGCCAAATATCATGATGGTCGAGGCCACAAATCAGCTAGAAAGAAACTAACGTTGTTGCAAATAAATCATAAAAGAAAACAAACTGCACAATTTACTTAATGTTAATATGCAAGCAGATAGTAAGGCCAAACCCCATAATAACTTAGATAACAACAGTAAAGCAATACATGAGCAATTATCGTACTAGCATGAAACAATATATCTATCTATAAGCAAAGAAATTAGCACAATGAGTAAATTGGAGGGATTCCACTCATTTCCAGCAACCGCCAGAGTTTAGATGGACCCAGTAGCAAAAAAATATAAAGTTCGTGGAAGGGTCAACGCCCTTAATCATCAAAATATACAGAAGTAACCCCAGAGGGAAAATCCAAGCATCAACTTAGGAACTCCGCCAAACCCTACCAAACAACGACATATTTCTAGAAAGAACAGAGCCAAGAAAACTATAACAAGCACAGGACGTCAAGACCCATTTAACTAATGCTGCAATCCCTCCAGCTGTAACACCAAACTGGAACAATTCTCTTACCCGGAAGCCATAGACACTGTTGTAGAAAGAGCACTTCACCACCAAGCATACTCGGGAACCTGGAATAGTAATCCTTCTACCTACAAGGCATATACACATAGAGAAAACGATTAGCGCATCTGGAAAATGTTTAAACAATAATTCATGTGGAAAACATAGACAAATAAATCGAACATCGTTCTGGGGGTAGCAAGAACAAAAAAAAACAAAACTCTAAGGTTACCTGGTGTGGGATTACCCGCTGCCAGAGCGAGGCGCTGAGAATGCATAGTTTGGTGTAGCTCAGTTCTGGCGGCAAACCAAACAAGACCGCTTATGGGAGAATCAACATCAGAGCAGGTTTCCTAGAGAGACTGCTCGGTGAAAGAGGTCTTCTTCCAAGCTAACCAGAGTAGGGTAAAGTGCCTAGAAGCTAATCCACCGTCAAATCGCAGCAGAGGCTTCTTACCGTCGATCTGGGCGGTCGAACCAAGGGGAAACGCTATGATCGAACGTCCTACCAGGGAGAGAATTAATCACAGAACCCACATGCTGTGCCATGTGATGGCGCTAAACGCGAAACCAGCGAGCATGCATGCAGCCCAGCCCGTAAACGGAAACAATACCGAGTAATAATAGAAAGCTTCCCACTCTGAGCATTGTGCCATAAACTCCACAAACTCTCTCGAAAGCTCGGCACACAGATGTCAAGTGGAGAGTAAAAGTGTAGACGATTGTCTCTCCCTATGCAGTTACTTACTAAAAAGCAACTCAGGTATGAGGTACCATCCTGAGACTGTGCTGATATTTTGAACAGAGATAGTAGAGCACTGCAAGCAAGGGGTTCCTAAGAAAGTGGTTAATATGTATATGTTTACAAAGGAACCCTGATGCATATGTTTTTTTTTACAAAGTATGATTAATCATAGGAATTTTAGGAAATGCCACTGTCATGATAAGACTATTTCACTGTGAATTTAAATATATTATTGATAAGAACTCAGTTCAGCCAACCCTTAAAATCTGTGGAAAGTTAGTTAATTTTGAAGAGCAGTATTACAATTCTTTTTTTTTTTTTTTTATAATATAGTTAGAAAGAAAATGACACCCAGATCTGTTTCTTGTTTTTAAGCAAAAAAAAATGGGAGAATAACTGTTAAACTTGTAAGAAGAAAACTGTTGCTCCCTGTTAAATGCATGAATACAAATGAGCATAATATAGAGAAAACAGAAAGAACTTTGCAGTTAACAAAGTAAATTCCCTTGCATAACCATTCGAACACTGCTAGTAAACCTCTAAAAACAAGAAAATTCAAGATTGTTTGCAACGAATTAAAAATCTGGAATTGCCGCCAGTGCATAGTGGGAGATGCCGAGTTTCAGAAAATTCAGAAAACGGATTGGACTCAACCAATTCGGTGGTTTGTAGGCAAGTCACCTACACCGCCGTTCAAGAGAGTATTCTAGGGATGAAACCCTCTAGATATAATCTCCTTCAAACCAAATGACGATAGAGGATGAAATCAACAAGGTTAGGCAACCGAAGGACTATGAAAACCCTAACCCTGTAACAGGGAATCCTCGAAAACTAAATGCAAAGATTTCTGCGGAAAATGGAGTAAAATTGAAAACCTATATTTAACATTTCCAAGCAAACTGAGGCGGCCAAGTGTCATGATGGTCTAAGCCGCAAATCAACTAAAAAGAAACTAATATTCTTGCCAATAAATTGTAAGAAAAAACAAACTGCACAGTTTACTTAATGTTAATATGCAAGGGGATAATAAGGCCAAACCCCAAAATAACTTAAATAACCACAGTAAAGCGATACATGCAATTATCGTACCATGAAACAATATATCTATCTATAAGCAGTGAGTAAAACGGAGGGATTCCATTCATTTCCAGCAACTGCCAGAATTTAGACGGACCCCTTAGCAAAAAAATACAGAGTTCGTGGAAGGGTCAACGCACTTAATTATCAAAATATACAGAAGTAACCCGAAAATCCAAGCATCAACTTTGGAACTCCGCCAAACCCTACCAAACAACAACGGATTTTTGGAAAGAACAGAGCCGAGAACTCTACAACAAGCACAGGACGTAATTATCAAAATATACAGAAGTAACCCCATAGGGAAAATCCAAGCATCAACTTTGGAACTCCGCCAAACCCTACCAAACGACAACGGATTTCTGGAAAGAACAGAGCCGAGAACTCTACAACAAGCACAGGACGTCAAAACCCGTTTAATTAATGCTGCAATCCCTCCAGCCGTGACACCAAACTGGGACAATTCTCTTACCCGGAAGCAATAAAGACTGTTGTAGAAAGAGCACTTCACCACCAAGCATATCTAGGAACCTGGAACAGTAATCCTTCTACCTACACACAGAAAACGATTAGCACATCTGGAAAACGTTTAAACAATAATTCATGGGAAAACATAGACAAATAAACCGAACATCGTTCTGGGGTAGCAAGAACAAAAAAAACAAAACTCTAAGGTTACCTGGTGTGGGATTATCCGCTGCCAGAGCGAGGAGCTGAGAATGCATAGTCTGGTGCAGCTCAGTTCTGGCGGCAAACCAAATGAGACCGCTTACGGGAGAATCAACGTCAGAGCAGGTTCCTTGGAGAGACTGCTCGGCGAAAGAGGTCTTCTCACAAGCTAACCGGAGTAGAGTAAAGTGCCCAGAAGCTAATCCACCGTCAGATCTTCTTACCTTCGATCTGAGCGGGCGAACAAGGGGAAAAGCTGTGACCAAACGTGGAAGAGAATTAATGACAGAACAGGCGTGGTGTGCCATGTGATGGCGGTAAGCGCGAAACCAGCGGGCATGCATGCAACTCCGAGCATTGAGCCATAAACTCCACGAACCCTCCCGAAAGCTGCGCATAGATGTCAAGTGGAGAGTTAAAGTGTAGACGATTGGCGTGTCGGCGACTCGGCCTAACTAATTATATATTTTGTGAACTCACCTGATTCGTCTTTGAGATTTTGGATAAGAATTCCATCGTGTCCATGTCTGTGAAATTGTGATATATATACCTGGCAGAGAAACGCCTCGAGTAAGGGAGAGTCTGGTGTACTGAGCATCGCTTTATTGACACTTTCTTTTCGTGTATGTTCTCAACCTGCTTTGTGTGAATGGGGTGAGCGTCAGTGTCACGATTTCCACGTTAATGGGCACAAATAAAGAATGAGGGGCAAAGGCAATGGAGGTTTTCAGAGAATGAGTGGAATGAGAGTGCATTCAGCATCATCGCAGTGAACAAAGTGAAAAGAGGCTGGAGGGAAACACGCAGGAACATGTAAGGAAAACGGGGTTTACATTGGACACCAGTACATCCACGATAGAATTCATCTCCAGTCCCTGGTTTGTGTTCGTTACGATTGACGCCTGCACCAAAATTTTAAGGGATACACAATAGCCCAAGCCTCTTTCACGTTAATGGGCACAAATAAAGAATGAGGGGCAAAGGCAATGGAGGTTTTCAGAGAATGAGTGGAATGAGAGTGCATTCAGCATCATCGCAGTGAACAAAGTGAAAAGAGGCTGGAGGGAAACACGCAGGAACATGTAAGGAAAACGGGGTTTACATTGGACACCAGTACATCCACGATAGAATTCATCTCCAGTCCCTGGTTTGTGTTCGTTACGAATGACGCCTGCACCAAAATTTTAAGGGATACACAATAGCCCAAGCCTCTTTTTCTCGTTATTTTGCTTCGTGTATTATGTTTCTTTCTTTCTGTTACCACCCTGGACTGACTTACTCGTAGGTCTGTTTCGGTTAAGAGAGAATAGCTTTGAGATTCAGCAGACATGGCATCCCCAAAGCTTAGAAGCAGGTACAAGCTCAACGTCACCCATTTAGCAGAACAAGGAAAGCAGCAGCAGCAACATCATCATCATGAAAAGAAGGGTTACTTCCCCTTCCCTTTAATTCCAATGCTAGGCAGTATGAATAACAAATACTTGATATGTCTTTCCATGGCAATGAATGCCTGTCTTCTCACTATTTTGTTATATGACAAAAACAACCATCCCATTATAATACCCAGGAGCTTGTGGTGGAAAGGAAAATCATTGGTTAAGAACAACTTATGTATGACTCGACAAGAAGAGGGCAAAGCAAACACAGCATGTGCAGTAAATGATCCGGGGCATAATATTGCAGTTGCTACTGCAGGAAGTCACGCAACATGCTCTGGCCATGCCTACTATGTCAGTAATTCTCCTTCTGTGCCAGCTTTAAGTGGTGGTTTCTGTAAATGCCACGCTTGCTTTACAGACCACAACTGTTCCACTCTTGTCTCCGACTGCGTCCTCAACGTTGACCAGTAAGTTTTCTTAGCCCGTTCTGTACTGGTTTCAAATTTGAAGTGACAATGGTAATTTACATATCTTCTAGGTCTTCATTTTAAGAAAATTTTAAACCGAATGCGGTAGAAAGCATAAATATTAAAAAACGGAAAAATTCTTGTCGGACCATTTGCATATCGATTGTCAAGAAGGTACATGCATTAAGAGTCAGTTTACTTTGAAAGTGATCACCATTTTGTTGTTTCCAGTTTACTTTGAAAGTAATCACCATTTTGATGTTTCTACGAGTGATTCTAATTGTAGAGCTATGAGAATATGCGCGTTTATAAGGGGATGAAGATTTGATGGGATCTATGCTTTCGAAACTAGTTTGAGTGATTCAACCCAGTAAAACAAACCTATGCTTTGATGAGCTCAAAATTTGCAAACATAACCCATTAGTCTGTATGATGTTTTATATTCAAAATCCAATCACTGCTCTTTATGGAATTTGATAGATACACATATGCGTTGAATTCTTCCTGTTTTTTCTATTAAAGATTTCTAGGTGATAAACGGGGGGGTATTGAATGCAATGCAGTGGAGACCCGACGATGTTTGAATCATTTTGGATCAAGAACGGCCAAAAGGGTACAACTGTGATTATGGGTTGGCAGCGGATGAGCTACTTTTCAGATGTGGGAAATATATGCTGGTTTTTAGAGCCAGAATTAGCAAAAGAGATCAGATCTCTTCACAGTCTTGTAGGAAATGCCGTAACAAAAGGTCGCCATATAGTGGTAGGTACAGGTTCAACGCAGCTCTTTCAAGCTGCACTGTATGCCCTATCACCCCCAGGTCGTTCCACACCAACAAATGTTATTTCTGCCGTACCCTACTACTCGGTACGCTCATGCTCATTGTGCAAGCCAGGACTTGAGAGCTAACCAAGTCATTTTTGGCTATATTGTTTCTATTTGTCTTTTTACTAGTATATTTAACCATTGAATATGCATTGCAGTCTTATCCAGTGGTAACAGACTATTTGAAATCAGAGCTCTACAGATGGGGTGGTGATGCCTGGACGTACAATCAGACCGCAGATGAAGATTACTACATTGAGTTGGTAACTTCCCCTAATAACCCTGATGGGGTTACCAGGGAAGCAGTTGTAAATGGGTCTGGACCAGTTATATACGATTTAGCCTATTACTGGCCACATTACACCCCTATCACTGCTCCTGCAGATCAAGATCTTATGCTGTTCACGGTATCTAAAAGTACAGGTCATGCAGGAAGTCGGATTGGGTAAGTAATGTTGATTCTTTTACAATTATATGCAATTTGCTGTGCTAACTCTTCTTTCTCACTTGCAACTTGAATGTTGGCAGACCTTGTACTCTGTTTCTCTGGGTCTGTATGTGTATGCTTGTTTTTGTGTGCATGTGTGTGCTCAATGGCTTGGAGTTTGACTGGTACTTATGCATGTCATGTAAGGTATGTATATTTCAAATGGGTCTATCTGTCCGTTGAAGTGTGGTTAGGGCATTGCTATGCTAAAAAGCTAAAAACCATGTACAAAGCTCCTTTTGAATAAAAAACATTTATTCTCAGCGATCTTTGTGTGTGTTCATGTCATATGATCCTTCTTGGTGTAATTGTGCATCAATCGACCATATGTGTCTCTATACTAGTTCTCTGAAATATAATATTTTCACAGTGGTTTTGATTCGAGTTTGGGAAGGAACTTGCAATACTTTCTTTGGGTTGTGGAATATTATTAGATTTAGTTGTTTTGGCTGGAGTGCTGTTTTGATTAAATTGATTGTTGGGTGAAGGTGGGCTATTGTTAAAGATTTGGAATTGGCTAAAAAGGCGACGAAATTCATATTCTGCCTCTATACTAGTTCTTTGAAATATAATATTTTCAGTGGTTTTGCTTCGAGTTTGGGAAGGAACTTGCAATACTGTCTTTGGGTTTTGGAATATTATTAGATTTAGTTGTTTGGCTGGAGTGCTGTTTTGATTACATTGATTATTGGGTGAAGGTGGGCTATTGTTAAAGATTTGGAAATGGCTAAAAAGATGACGAAATACATAGAGCTAAATACCATTGGAGTTTCGAAGGATTCACAGCTACGGGCCACTCGAATTTTGCACACTGTAAGCAGTAGTTACGCAGATGAGAATACATTTGACAGACAAGGAGATTCAAGCATAGAGCAAGAACATAGATTCTTTCACCATGGGTCTACTTTAATGTCAGAGAGATGGAATAGCCTTCGAGATGTAGTCAACCTCAATCGCCGCTTCACTTTGCCTGTATTTGAGCCTAGATTTTGCAATTTCTTTGGTCGCCACACCACTGCTCGACCAGGTAAGTATCATTTGCTTCCACTACCAAAAACAACTAGACTACCATATCACTAGACCTATTTTAGGCAGTAAGAAATTGATTGAGATTGAAGACTAATATTTGAAATGATAAGTTTAAGTCAGCTTTTGAGACAATGTTGCTTGGGAAGGAAGGGTCAATTTGAGATCAATGAATGTAGTTCAACTGACAATTAGTGGAACAAGTATAATTTGAAATATGAGTGATGATTGGGTTTGAAATAAAGCAATGGTAATGCAATACAGCAACTCAGATGTGTGAGACTAACACAATTGAGCCATACTTCGGGATTGACTTCTCAATCTGTGATGTAAGTTCATTGTAGAAATTGACACCAGATATCTAATGTCATGCTTTAAAGGCAAAGAAATACTATATCTTCTTATCTAATAAACTGAGGGATTTAGAAACAGAGAGGAAGGGATGTAAATATTTTGAAAATGAGACTGATTATATAAACATGAACATAAAGACTTGTGTTCTAAAGAAGAATGGAAAGTTTGTTAAAGAAGAAATGGATGGTGGAACCGAGTTGATGTCTCTACATTAAATGGTTGAAATGAAAATACTTGGCAAATGGGACTAATTACTCTTACTCTGGCCTTCTGTATCAATGCAGCTTTTGCATGGCTAAAATGTGAAGGAAAGGAGGATGAAGATTGTGAGAAGTTATTGAAGAGCAATGGAATCATCACACGCAGTGGGATGCATTTTGGTGCACCTCAAACTTATGTGAGGTTGAGTATTATTGACAGAAACCAGACCTTCAATCTTCTGCTGGACAGGCTCTCAACTATTCATGGATGATTAGTTGAATCCCACCACTTCATACATGCATATTGCATACAATGCACATTTTGAATTCAGTGGCTCTTTCTTGAACGCACACATGATTGAATGTTCCAAAAGAAATTTGGGATACTTCAATCCATTGTGACTTTTGTAGTTATAATAATCATATAATACATGTTACTTTACTAGAGACAAATCAGTACATGTTTTCCTTATTGAAAAAATAGTTACACAGTTTTTTCTTTCCTTGACAGACACCAATCATAGACAAGATTTGCAGTGCTACCAGACTTAAGTGGGTGGACAAAATCATTTATCCATTTACTTATGAAAACACTTGTGTTAAGGCCAATTGCAACACGCCAAATTGGATTTTATGATTGACTTAAAAAAAATTGGAGCATACCAAGAGGCGAATAATTGTAATATATTTGAAATCTTTGACAAACGATTATTGCATTAAAATAAGTTTTGACCATTCCTTGTTTCAAGCTTTGACTCAAAATATCCTGCAGCATCTGCACTCCTCCGTGATCATCATGGTGTGATGCCCTTCCTAGGATTGTGAAGAGAACAATGCATACCATAATTATATAACACATGCTACATGTTCAAGCATTTCATAGAAAATAGACAATTATATGCCATGTGATTCAAAATTTCAAAGTATTTCCCACTTATGATGATCGATCGGTATATATTATTTTGGCAGGGCCAAACACTTTTTGGGATGAGGGTTATTAAATTTGGTCATCTCATGGCAACTTATACCGAGAGTTTTATGGCCTTGGGAAACATTTTTCTATGGTATTTACAACTTGTTTGAGGAATGATCCATCTTTTCACTCAAGAGTTTTGGTCATTTTGGGAGATAAATTGATATATGCCCATGGTGAAGAGCACCCTAGATCTTGAGGCCACATGGCCCATGCATCTATAGGAGACTATCCACTGTTGGAAGCCTTTATTCATTGCTTGTTGGGACATTTCACCTAGGAGAGATGCACAACCACCTTAGTGGAGATCTAGGAGGTTTCTATTGCTTAATTTGAGGAGTTGTGGATCTAGCCACTTGGATATTACTCCTTACACTCGTCTTCTTCTTTATCTGATAATGTTAATTTTAGATAACAATGATATGTTCTATGCTTTAGCACAATTTACTTCAATGTTCCTTTAGCAGCCCAATGACAATTTCCAATTATATCCAGTAGCAATCACATTAACTTAATCACATTGATAGTAAATGCGAACATAAAAACATATGCATAAGACTAGCCAAGACAAGAGGACACAAGATTTGGTGGATGCCAGGGAAAAACTCCAATGTGGTGAAAACCCTTTGATCAAATCTTCTTATTATTATTCAATAGTTCAGCAGAGAGAGAGAGAGTACATACATCAAATTCACTTGCCCAATACATAGTCAAAACAACTCTGTCAAAATTAGCAGTCAACAACAGTCAACTGCACCCCTAACCAAAAAGTCAATGCTAGTCAAATCAGCACCAAAACGTCCTCCAAGCAGCGCGGTCAACAAAAGTCCAATTCAGCGTTCAAGAAGAGTCAAAGTCACCCAAAATAGTTTAGTCAAGCCTAGTCAAAGGAGAGAGAAACATTGCTGTAATTTTCTGTTGCAAGTCAATGCAAAAGTCAATGCTGGTCAAACTACCCAAAACATCTCGATTTCTGTGCCCAACAACTCGGCTTAGGAAAATCAAAATTCTGCCCTAAAAACTGAAGTCAAAGAAGGTCAAATGAGCCTTGGTCAACGTTGGTCTGTTTCTCTAAAATTCGGCCTGTGCTTAACCCTGAAATTTTCTCCCTCCTATCACACGTGCAAAGAAGAGAGAGAGGTTGCCCAAGCTGTATGAACCAATCAAAAGAAGAGAGAGAGAAGAAATGATGTGTGATGTCCTAATGAGAAGAGAGGTCATTCCTATTTATACAATTCATTGAGGGTGATGAGACACATCCATTGGGCTTCTTGAGCCTACATTTCACTGAGGCCGACCTTGACAATTTGTGCATGAGAGGGAATAAATTCAAAATTCCATTTGTGCTTGTCAGAATGAGATGATCTTTACATCAAAATTGGACCTCTCGAAAAGAGGAATCCAATGCAATAATCATCTCCATCATATGAGTTGTCCTAAGGTGGAATTTGGCCCTAGTTGCCAATTTTAACACTCCCTCTCAACTAGGGAGAATTCCACTTGCCAATCCATCTGTCATCATGATGTCATCCTGTCATCATGTACCATCTCTGTCATCACTGCTATGCTTTGCACTGCTTTGCTGAACCATGAAGTAATAATGAAGAAGAAGTGATCGAGAGTGAGTCATAAGACCTTACCATTCTCCACTGACAAAAGTCAGTCCTTGATCCTAGATCAAGTTGTTGAACACCATGCATCCTAGTCGTAGGGAGTATGGTAGTACACAATGCATCCATCGGTAGTGCTATGGTCCCTAACCATCTTTTTCCCAACTCACTGGCCAGATGAGAGGTACTTCCCATAAGTCCCGAACTCCATGGGTAGGATGTGCGTTGGGGCATCGATAGGAGAAGGTGAACCACTCATCCTATGCATATGCCAATCGTAGGGGAATGTGAACCACTCACCCTAAATACATGTGTCCGCAATCGTAGGGGAAGGTGAACCACTCACCCTACACACATGTCTGTTGATTTCTAGTAGCATCGGATGTGCTCTAAGTTTCAAAATTTGTAGGGAGGCTTAGACACATGCATTCTCCAATACCCAAAAATATTTTTGGAAAATTCCACACGGAGACAATTTTATTAAAATAATTAATTATTTTTAATGGGACCCTAAGTCTAAACTTAGGAAATTAAAATAATTAATGGGTATTAATCTAATTGTGGGTGAAACTTCTAGAAAAAGACGAGGATCAAGCCAAAATGATCTAATCCATTGATTAGAAGTTAATCTGGGTTGTTGGTTGTCCAACAAAAAGATATAAGAAAAGGCATATCAAGGGAAGATCAAAAGATTGATTTTCTGAAGCAGAGCAGCTGCTAGAAAGGATTTCGAAGTGATCTTTTGCAGTGAGGGTAGGGATAGTATTCGAAGGGAAGTTTTCTTGGTTGGAGAGTACAAGGAAGAGAGAGCAGAACGAAGTCTAGAGAGGCTGATGCTGGCCCACGTAGAGTTGACGCAGTGGCAACACAAAGCCTAGAGGGAGATCAAATTCCTATTGAGGAAATCGAGTTTCAAAAGCCAAGAGCCGGGGTGTGAGACCTTGAGGCTGGAAATCGAAGTTTTTGTCCAGCAAAGGGCCTGAAGGAGGAGCAACTTATTCCCTAGCAGAGGTGACGTAGAGACTGCGTGGGGTTGACGCAGTTCTGTGCAGAAGGGACGCAGAGCCTCTATTCCAGCGAGATCAGAGTCGGATTCTTCCAGTGATAGGGTGAAAGCATCTCACTGCTTGTTTTGTCCAGTTTCTCTCTGTATAGGATAGCCAGTTTGTCATCCAACGAATTGTACTAAGAATTACTACTGCACAATAATAAAACCCTCAACTGTTGCATCGATTTTCCCACACTGGGTTTTTCCGAGGACATTTGTCCAAGAATAACTGTGTAGATGTGTTGTATTTCTTTCTTGTTCAATTTCTTGTTTCCGCATTTCATTTAAATGGTGAAGGTTGCAGTGTATTAGTTTCGGTGTTTACTGTAGAAAACTATAAATAATTTGTTCACTAATTAACAAATAGAAGAAACATAATCAATTGTTGCAGTAGAAATTTGGGCATCCAAATTTTCACAATGTCAACCATCACAGGGTATCATAGGGGAAGGTGAACCTCTCACCATGTATCTAGCGCACCACTAGGGGAAGGTGAACCACTCACCCTATGGTCGCTCATAGCTCCAAGAAGTACCCCAAGCACCTAGGAGATCCCAGAACTCAGTGTCCAACTCATACGACGCCCTCATAAGAGGGTCGTTCCACGACTCCAAGTCTCTCTCGGAAGTTAAGAATTTGACCTTCCCCAAAGGTTTTGTGAGAATGTATGCGACCTGCTCATCCGTCCTCATGTGTTGGAGCCTTATTGCTCCCCGTTGTACCATATCTCGGATAAAGTGGTACTTGATATCAATGTGCTTGGAGTGATCATGGAACACAAGATTCTCTGATAGGCGAATCCCACTCTGGTTGTCACAGAAGATCACAGCAGTATCTAGTACGTGCTCAAATAGCTCACTGAAGAGCTTCCTCAACCAAACAACTTCACAAAAAGCCATACTCGCAACAATGTATTCGGCCTCGGTGGTGCTTGAAGCAACCGATTTCTGCTTCCTACTCATCTAAGATTTTGAAGCAGACCCCAAAGAGAAGCAACACCTAGATGTGCTCTTACGATCCACCACACTGTCAGCCCAATCAACATCTGAATATCCATGAAGCCTCAAGTTCTTGGTAGTGTATTCAGTCCATAGTGGATTGTGCCTCGAAGATATCTCAAGAGATTCTTAGCAGCAATCTAATGAATGTGATGAGGCTCGACCATAAATTGACTCAACGTGTTCACAGTGAGGCATATGATAGGATGAGAGTTCATTAAGAACATCAAGGCTCCCACAAGTTGACAATACTCGGAAGGATTCGCTAATCCGGGCCCAACAACACTACCACATAGCTTCTTGAAGTTGAGTTCCATCAGAGTAGATACGGACTTGCAGTCCACGATCCCACATTTCTCAAGCAACTTCACAATGTATTTTCCTTGAGAAAGGAAAATCTCACCTGGCTTTTGCCAGACCTCCAGTCCTAGGTGCTTCATCTCGAACTCGGAAGCCAACTCCCTCTTGCATTGATGAATGAGAGGGTCATTACTTGTTAGATAGAGATCATCCACATAAAGGACCAGAATGAGAGGCTTGTCCTTTTCAACGTTGAATTATAGGTTCGGGTCAACATCGCTCCTTGTAAATCCCAGCTTCATAAGACAACTATCAATCCTCTCATACCAAGCCTTGGGGGCTTGCTTCAACCCATAGCGGGCTTTCTTCAACCTATCCCTTGAGATGTTCTGCATAGACTTCCTCCTTAAGTGAGCCATGCAATAAAGCAATTTTGACATCCATCTGGTGTAGGTTCCAACCTTGCGAGGTAGCAAGGGCTATGATTGAATGGATGGTAGTATATCGGGAAATCGATTCAAATATCTCATCATAGGCTACTCCTTCCTTTTGAGAGAATCCTCGAGCAATGAATCTGGCCTTGAACCTTTCAACACTCCCATCGGCGCCATGTTTGATCTTGTAGAGCCATTTTGAAGTGACCACTGACTTGTCCTTGGGTCTAGGAACCACATCCCAAACATCATTCTTCATGATCGACTCATACTGCTCGTTCATCGCATCCTTCCAAACTTGGTGTTTCATGACTTCTTCAAATGCACAAGGCTCAAATTGTACAATGGTACTCATGGTAGCTAAGTACCCTTGGCATCTGTTCGGCTTCTTGTGTTCACGAAATGTCCCCCTCGGTGCAATATGTTTCTCAGCATCTCCAAAAGTATCTTTGAGCCACAATGGTTTTTTTCTTGAAGTAGAGGGCTCACTAGGAGGTGGATCAATTGGATCCATCGGACCTTCAACATCGGGCATTAGATCATTTGTCGAAGATTCATCCTGCTTTCCTACATCATTATTATTGTCCTTCTTAGGGATAGGAAGATCTCAAACTTTCCTAAGGGAAAAATCTTCATCGAAAGTGACATCATGACTTATTTCCACTTCTCTTTGACTAGGCACATAGATTCTATATGCCTTGATGTTTCACTGCAGCCCACAAATGTTCATTTCTTCCCAAATGCATCTAGCTTGTGTCTTTTCTCTTTTGGCACATGAAAATATACAGGACAACCAAAAATTCTAAAATGAGAAACATCAAGTTTTTTATCGGTGAATACTTGTTCGGGTGTCTTGAAGTCCAATGCTTGATGTGGGCATCTATTTTGAACATACACAACAGTGTTGGCAACTTCTCTCTATAAGGACTTCGGTAGACCTTGGTCATGAAGCATGGCACAGGTGGCTTTTATGATAGTTCAATTCTTCCTTTCGACAACTCCATTTTCCTTAGGAGTATATGTATTAGTGGTCTCCCTCTTAATCCTAGCTTCTCTACAATAGTCAATGAATTCATTTGAATCATATTAAGTCCCATTATCGGTCTTCAATATTTTGATCTTTTTCCCTGTTTGATTCTCGACGGCTTTGAAATAGTGGAACCATTTGAACACTTTGTCCTTCTTTAAGAAATAGATCCAAGTTTTGCGAGAGAAGTCATCCACAAAAAATGCATAGTACAAATAACCATCCAAAGATGTCACGGGCAACATACCTGATAGATCATAATGGACCAATTGAAGAATATAAATAGTTTGACTTTGACTTTAGGGGAATGGTCCCCTTGTATGTTTTTTAGCTACGCAACCCTGACACACACCTTTATGATCTAAGTTGAATTCAAGCATGCCTGTGACCATCTTCCTTACATCAAATAAGGCTTTGTAATGAAGGCGAGCAAATCTTTGGTGCCATAGTTTGGATTGAAGAGAATTATTGCAGGTCATTGCTCCCAACAAACTTCCTCTAACCTGATAGAGACCTTCAACCATGAATCCGAGAGTGAACACATCTCTTGGGTTCCTTTGCCAAACACGAACCTTCCCATCAATGAATGTCAGTTTGAAATCTTTATCTTCCATCGCAGAAATAGAGACCAAGTTCTTTTTCAGATCAGGTACATACAACACTTCTTGTAAATGAAGGGTTTGACATTGATTTAAGTGAAGAGTAAAAGTTCCAATTCGTTTCACGGGATAAGTGGCATTATCCCCAAGTATAATCTCTATATTTGTCTTCTTTTCAATCAAGTTTGATAGAGCCTCTTTGTACCTAGTGAAGTGCCTTGAGGCACCACTATCAATCAACCAATGATCTAATGTATCCGGAGGAGAGGCGGTGGTGAGGGCATAAATAAGATAAAATTCTTTTTCCTTTTCACCAACGTTAACTTCTTCATATCTGGTGTTTCTCGACTACTTGGGAGGATGACCATTTCCATTTCAAGTAGTGAAAGCATTCCTCTTTCCTCTGTTGTTGAACCTGTTGTTCCTTTGATTGCCATTTCCCTTGTAGTTGTTGTTATGGTTGTCATAATCTCTTGGAGTATCCTTCTTGTGAGGACACTCTCTAACAAAATGTCCAAACCTGTTGCAATTGAAGCATCTTCTTTCTTTGAATCCTGACTTGAACCCTTGACCTTGTCTTCTTGGACCAACATTGTTCTTCCTCTTAGTATGAGTGGAGAAGGCAGTAGGATTGTTTCCATTTGAGGGCTTGTCTCTTTCCATCATCCTTATTTCTTCTTGAGTGCATCTAGCCAATAATTCATCAAATCCCGGAATCCTATCATTATTGAGGATGGTAGTGTTAAACACATCCCATTCTCTTGTAAGGCCTCCAAGTGCAATAAAAGTGAGCTCCCTGTCACCAATGACTTCTCTAATAGATAGGAGATCATTCTTGATTTTAGTAATCCTCATGAAGTAGGATTGAATGGGTTCTCCTCTATCTATATTGATGTATTTCAACTTGTTCTTGATAAAAAGAACTTGATTTGCATTATTTACTTTGAACATCTCAACGAATTTTTCATACATATCCTTGATGTTTCCAAATCAAAAATATAGGCAACCAAAGGCTTGTGAATAGAATCAACAATAATTTTCTTAGCTTTAACCTCACCTTTCTTGTACTTCATTTGTGCAGCTGTGGATGCATTTGAAGGAGGCTCCACTACTCTTCCTTTGACATAATCCATGGTATAATGTTCTTCCAAAGTCAAATATAGAGACATCTTCCATGCATGATAGTCGGATTTGTCCTTAAGATCTCCTTGGATTTGAAGTAAGATGTAGTCGTCATTGGGACTAGTTCCAAGTTATTGTCCAACAACTTCCCTTAGTGATTGCTTTTCTTCACTCTTGCTTGGGCTTTGTCTTCACTTGATCTTTGACACCATGTTAATTTTAGATAACAATGGTATGTTCTATGCTTTAACACAATTTATTTCAATGTTCCTTTAGCTGCCCAATGAAAATTTCCAATTATATCCAGTAACAATCACATTAACTTACTCACATTGACAGTGAATGCAAATAAAACATAAAAACATGTGCAAAAGACAAGCCAAGACAAGAGGACACAAGATTTGGTGGATGCCAGGGAAAAACTCCAATGTGCGGAAAACCGTTTGATCAAATCTTCTTATTATTATTCAATTGTTCAATAGAGAGAGAGAGTACATAGATCAAATTCACTTGCCCAATACATAGTCAAAACAACCCTGTCAAAATCAACAGTCAACTACAACCCTAACCAAGAAGTCAATGCTAGTCAAATCAACACCAAAATGTCCTCCAAGCAGCTCGGTCAACAAGAGTCCAATTCAGCCTTCAAGAAGAGTCAAAGTTAGCCTAAAACAGTTCGGTCAAGCCCAATCAAAGGAGCGAGAAACACTGTTCTAATTTTCTGCTGTAAGTCAATGCAGGTTAAACTGCCCAAAACATCTCTATTTCTGTGCCCAACAACTTGGCTTAGGAAAGTCGAAATTCTGCCCTGAAAACTGAAGTCGAAGAAGGTCAAATGAGCCCTGGTCAACGCTGGTCTATTTCTCTGAAATTCGGCCTGCACTTAACCCTGAAATTTTTGTCCTTCTGTCACACATGCGAAGAAGAGAGAGATGTTGGCCAAGCTGTACGAACCAATCAAGAGAAGGGAGAGATGAAATGATGTGATGAGTGATGTCCAAATGAGGAGAGAGGTCACTCCTATTTATGAAATTCGTTGAGGGTGAGGAGACACATCTATTAGGCTTCTTGAGCCTACATTTGACTGAGGCCGACCTTGACAATTTGTGCATGAGAGAATAAATTCAAAATTCCATTTCTGCTTGTCAGAATGAGATGATCTTTATATCAAAATTAGACCTCTCGAAAAGAGAAATCCAATGCAATAATTATCTCCATCATATGAGCTGTCCTAAGGTGGAATTTGGCCCTAGTTTCCAATTTTAACAGATAGGGATGTCTTATTCTTGGGTCTAATTTATTAGAGACATGTACATGTGGCCTTGGCCACTTCATTATTTTATGTACTGTTGAGTAATTAGTTGGAGGAAATAATTATTTACTCCATATGTTACATCTAGGGTTTTCCCATGAGAAAGTATTATTTCTGTAAAGGAAGTTGATCTAGACTCTATAAAAAGATTATCCCTTCCTCATTTATATTCATAGTTTGTTAAAATTGGCAACTAGGGCCAAACTACATGTGGGTCATCTTATTTATGGAAGCTGATATTTTTCTTGGATCCCTCTCATCGAGAGATGTAGGATTGATCTAAAGATCATCCGATTTCAATAAGTATTTATGAAGATATGAATTTATTTTGATTATGCACAAACTGTCAAGTCGGCCAGCAACTTATGTAGGCTCAGAAGCCCAACAGTGATGTCTATTCAACCTCTACGTTTTAGTATAAATAGAAGAGGACTTGAAGTCATTTGTCACACACACACTCACTCTTGTGATCTCACTTGATCCTGTGTTGGGTTTGATGAAGATGAGAGCTAGAGGGAGTGCCCTAGGGTATACACTGCCCTAGATAACATGCCCTAGATCTAAATGTAGTCATGAGAGAATAAGTTATACGTTGCTCAAAAAGCCGGAAAAGCCAGAATTGCTGGAAAAGCCGGAACTGTCGGAAAAGCCGGAAAAGCCGGAAATGTCGGAAAAGCCGGAAATGTCGGAAAAGCCAGAAAAGCCGGAAAATCCGGAAATGTCGGAAAAACCGGAAATGTCGGAAAAGCCAGAAAAGCCGGAAAAGCCGGAAATGTTGGAAAAGCCGGAAATGTTGGAAAAGCCGGAAATGCCAGAAAATCCAGAAATGCCGGAACTGTCAGAAAAGCCGGAAAAGTCAGAACTGCCAGAAAAGCCAGAACTGCCAGAAAAGCCGGAAAAGCCTGAACTATCAGAACTACCGGAAAAGACAGAACTACTTGAAACGCCAGAAAAGCCGGAATTGCTAGAAAAGCCGGAAATACCGGAAAAGCCGGAATTGCTGGAAAATCCAGAACTGCCAGAAAAGACAGAAAAACAGGAACTGCTAAAAAAGTCGGAACTGCTAGAACTGCTGGGAACAGCTGGAAATACCAGGAAGAGCTAGAACTGCCAGAACTGCGGGAATAGCCAGAGCATCTGTCTTCAAAGGAGAGCAGCATGCAAGGGACAACTAACTAACATTGGGACAGTTATATGGCACTTAGCAACAAATACACCAAGCATGCAATGTTACCGCTAGCATGCAACAACGAGCATGCTAAGGAAAACAAGCAAGCAAGGTGCAACCAACTCAGGTCAGCATAGAAACATGGTGCAACAATGGCACATAATGCAATACAACGATGGGTACAGTCATGATTAATGGAGCATGATGAGATGTAACATAGTGATGATGGGTGCAACATGGTGCAGCGTGGTGAGGTGCAGCAGGATGACAAAATGCAGCACAAAGATAGGTGAAGGAGTCACCTTGGAGAATCAATTGAAGCAACGTGTCTTCAACTAATCTCATGTATCATTTTCTTAGAGATGATCTATGCTCTTATCTAGATAAGTCAAAGTGTTGACTTCTGTTGTAAACGTACTATCTCTCTCTCTATCTGCTGAACTATTGAAGAACATATAAGAAGAATTGATCAAGGGTTTCCCCACATTGGGGTTTGTCCCTGGCTAGCACCACATCTTGTGTCCTCTTGTCTTGGCTTGTCTTCTGCGACTTATGTTTATGTTCTATATGCAGTTTACTTTAATGCTGATGTGATTGCTAATCTAGAAAAGGTATGGAGCTAACTGTGAAAATTGAAATAAATTGCTCTAAGCATAGAACATACCTAAAATTAACATGGAATCAGAGCTGAGGTGAAGACAATGCCCAAGCAACAGTGAAAGAGCAATCACCGAAGACAATTGGGAAAGGACAAAAGGATCATTGGATTCCTCATCCCTCATCAAATTCACCAAGGGTGAAGTCGAAGCAGAGAATATTATCCGAATGGTGTAGCGGAAGTTTCTGATGGCCTACCTAAAGATCACTTCATTGGGAAGTTCAGATCTAAGGGTGGAAGGAAAGGCGGATGCCTTGGTTGCAATAAGTTCGGCCATTATGCGAAGGAGTGTTCGAATGGCAAAGGCACATCCCTTGATGAAGATAACAATAATTCCAGGGACATCTTCAATGATCAAAGGAATGACAAGTAATGCAGGTCATTAAGGAAATGGTAGACTCTTCAAAGAAAGCAAGGAACCCCAGGTATGAAGAATCAAATGTTATTTCTGATAAGATAAAGAAGCGTTATCTTGTATTGGCCCTCTCCTTTATATTATTTGGGGATCTAGCTTATTGATTATAGTGCTTCAAGGCACTTCATTGGTTAGATGGGTGCACTCTCTAATTTGGTAGAGATGGAAACAATCATGGGATTATACTTGGAGACGATGCCACCTATCCTAGAAAGGGTGTAGGGAATGTTATCCTTCCACTGAATGAGGGTAACTCAATTCATTTACAAAATCTTTTTTATGTACCTGATGGCAAGAAGAACCTGGTGTCCATTTCAACAATGGAAGTCAAAGGTTTCAGGGTGGCACTCATCGATGGAAAGGTACGTGTTTGAAAATAGAATTTTCAAAGATGTTTTTGAGTTCAGGGTTGTATCAAGTTGCAGGAAGTCCACTGGGGACCCTGTCCATGGACACATAGCATCGAAGGTCTGTGAGTCAGATGGTGACAGGGATGCCTGAATTCAAAAAGAGCATGAAAGTACATGTCTGAGATGTACCAAAGGAAAATTTTACAAGGGTACCATTCCCCTCATGTAGCAGGTCCATAGGTTTGGAACAACTCGAAGAGTTTGAGATTCATGATCGGGAATCTCATGTATACAGGTGGAAGAAATCCCTCTATGGCTTGAAGCAAAACTCCTCGGGCATAGCATGAGAGGATTTATAGCTGCCAGATGAAGCTGAGATTCACTGGGAGTGAAACCGATCCAAACCATTACCCGAAGGTTGTGGATGATAGACCTCTCATACCGGCACCTTATGAGAACGACCTATTTTTGACAAGTGCAGACCCTCTCATTTGCAGAAGTAAGAGGGAGTTGGATTCCAAATATGGAATGATAAACTGCAAGTCTGTGACTACCTCGAGGATATTAACTTTCAGAAGTTATATGGTAGTGATGTCAGATCAGATTTGGGAAATGCCTCTGAGTTTCATAAACTCATTTGCGTTGATGTTCTTGGTGAACTTCCGTCCGGAGATATGTTTTGCAGTTAGCATGGTGAGCTCATATTTGGTTGAGCCTCATTGGATTGGTGCCAAGAATCTTCTGAGATATCTTCAGGGCACAATTTCTCATGGATTGAGAAACACTACCTGAAATATGAAATTGCATGATTATTCGAATGCTGAGTGGGCAGGCAGTGTGGAGGATCACTAGAGCACTTCTAAGTGCTGGCTCTGTTTGGATTCTGCTTCGATATCATGGATGAGCAGGAAGCAGAAATCGGTTGCTATAAGCACCGCCGAGACTGAATACACAACTACGAGTATGATCTCGTGTGAAGCTGCATGGTTGCAAAAGATCTTAAGTGAGCTGTTTGTACACATGATGAATACAACTATGATTCTATGTGATAACCAGAGGTGGGATTCGATTATTGAGGAATCCCGTATTCGATAATTGCTTCGGCAGATAGATATCAGATACTGCCTTATCTGGGATATGGTAAGTCGATGAGCGAGGAGGCTCTATCACATTGAGACTGATGTATAGGTTGTAGACATTTTTTGTCAAAGCCCAGGGGAAAGGTCAAATCTGTAACTTTCCCGAATGACTTGGAGTCATTGAGATACCTTCTTATAAGGGTTCTGCATGTTGCATGCATTGAGCTTTGGGAGCTCTGGGGGGCTTGGGGTACTTACTAGAGCAACATATGACCACAGGGCAACTCACCCTCCCCTGGTGGTGCGCTATGGAATAGGATGATTTGTTCTCCTGTGGGCCAGGATGATTCGTTCTCCGTGGCGACTGTGGAATAGGATGGTTCATTCTCCTGTGGGCCAGGATGATTTGTTCTTTGTGGCGACTGTGGACTAAGATGATTCGTTCTCCTGTGGGCTAGGATGATTCGTTTTCCTGTGGGCCAGGATGATTCGTGCTCTGTGGTGACTGTGGGCCAGGATGATTTGTTCTCCGTGGCATCCACTGACAGGATGATTCGTTCTTTTGTGGACAGGATAATTCGTTCTCCTGTCGATGCATCCTACCCATGCAGTCTGGGACTCATGGGAAGTACCTCTCATCTGATCAATGAGCAGGGAAATGAGGATAGGGACCATAGTAATTCTATCGATGGATGCATCGTTGTATCTACCGTACTCCCTATGCTAGGATGACCTCCATTGATATGGGATCAATGAAACTAATCTGGGATTCGTATGAGTGGTTTGAGACACTCTCTTGTGATATTGATCTAGGATCAATAAAACTGACTTCGGGTCAGTAAGAGTGATGTGACACATTCTCTTCAAATGAAATTGACTTCGGGTCAGTAGAGAATGGCATGAGACATTCTTGATCAATTCTTCTTCTTCATGGTTCAGTAGAGCAGGGCTCAGCGAAGCAGATCAGAGCAGAGTAGAGCAATGCAGGGCACTAATGGCAGAGATAGTATAGTCGAACATATGGATCAGTGGATGGAGTTCTCCCTAGTTGAGAGGGAGTGTTAAAATTGGCAACTAGGGCCAAACTCCATGTGGGTCATCTTATTTATGGCATCTGATATTTTTCTTGGATC
>APFE030088865.1:230441-252832 GCA_000404065.3 Pinus taeda
CAAGGGTTTCCCCACATTGGGGTTTGTCCCTGGCTAGCGCCACATCTTGTGTCTTCTTGTCTTGGCTTGTCTTTTGCGATTTATGTTTATGTTCTATCTGCAGTTTATTTTAATGCTGATGTGATTGCTAATTTGGAAAATATATGGAACTAACTGTGAAAATTGAAATAAATTGCTTTAAGCATAGAACATACCTAAAATTAACATAGTTGGATTTTTGGAGCTTCCCCTCCTTGGAGCTTAACTAAAATATCTTTATTGGATCATATGTGACATATAAGGGATCTTTATTTGTGGGATCAATAACTTTTTAATGTAAATTCTTGAAGCCCTTCTCCATTGGTTTCTATTTGGTGCACAAAGATTGATTTTGGAATTTCAAATCTTTTACAAAGCTAGCAAAATCAATCCATTGAAGGATAAAGTCTACCACTTGGAAGAAAAGTGTTTTGGGTGTACTCCACTCCTATTTTCTTTTCTAGTTTGGTAAATATATAATTTCTTAATTTGTATATCCTTTAGGAACCCTAGTAAGGCTTTTAATTACTATTACTAAGCTATAGTTGAGTTTGCTAATGAAGGCGCTCGGTTCAGGAACTCTTTTTTGTAGGGTATTGGTCTTCATTTTCATATTAATTAAATAGGATACCCTTGAGTCATTGGACTTAGTCATATCATTTTAATACATAGAAAATCAACCATTTTGAAACGATGTTCTTCTTGACCGCATAAGCCCCATTACATTCCTATTGACTCCATTGGCTTTGTTGGATTTGGCACTAATCTCTATTTACTCTCACCACCTCTTTTATATCCTAAAAATAACAAAAATATTATTTTACTAAAGATAGTCTAACATCACCAAGTGCCTCATTAATTAACTTTAGAAATCCTACTTGTAACAGTCGTCTTCAATTTTTTATTTTTATTTTTTCCTTGTAACACATCCCCTTAAGGATCATATTTTTTTATTGTTATTTTTAATCCAGAGGGCACAAGGCTGGACTAGAGTCTTTCATGCCTGGTTTTTACAATTGAGGAGTGGATGAGGCCCATGTACTGGCCAAATCTGTTCTCGGTGTGCTATCCTGGCAAGAATAGAGACCTGAAAGCTAAATTTGTCATTCAATACCCACCCAGTGTTGATAATATCACCAATATGTCAGCGATATTTGAAAATATCATGATATTTTCGGCAAAACAATATATCAGTGAGTGAATATTGTGATATTTTTTGTTTTGAAAATATTGGCAAAATATCGCGATATTATCAAAATATCCGTTAAATATCACCATATTTTGAAAATATTGGCTATGTTTAAAAATCTGAAAAAAATTGATTTTTATGTTTGCCGATATTTTCGCCGATATTGTCGATAAGATGGTTTCAGGACCCTCGCCGATATTTTGCTGATACCAACATTTTCAACACTATATCCACCAATGCAATGGTGCAACTTACAGTGAGCTTTCTTATTTCCAGCACCCTCGGTGCATCTACAAACCTACTCCAAGGAAGGCTAAAATGAACTTAGGCTAACCCTCGGTAGACTAGGTTGCATGCTTAAGTCCTGCTGAACCATAATATAAATTTTTGACTCTTCAATGTATATTTGTTCATATAAGAGCTTTGTAAATAAGTTCTTGTTAATCATGAAACTTAACACCTACAAGAAAATTCCCCTTCACTTTTCTACCATGTCAAGAGAACTCAAGAATTGCATAAGGTAATTTCCTTAATTGGACAAAAACTTGGCATTGATCTACAACTAAAATCTACCATAGAATCAAACCCCATGAGTTGCATACATCAAGGTCCTCTTTCATTCGTAGACCTTACCTTATCTATTTAACTTTGACAGTGATGAGGATAATTTAGTTGATTTGCTTGGTTTTGTATCACGGAGGTCACAAGGTAGTGCAAACATTAATGTTTGGACCAGTAGATTCAATGTTTGAACCATAATTAGACCCAGAGTTCAATGTACAATTTCAGCAAGGCAACACTTTTGTCATACTGTCTTTTCCTTCACTAAGCAACACCTATACAATATTATGACACCTAAAATTTGAACTCAGAAATTTAAGGCATTATGTTAGCTAAAATTGGGCTTTGAGATCTAGTATATCAATGTAGAATTTCAGCAGCGAAACCGTTCTGTCATGCTGCCTTTTCCCATACTGGGCAACAACTATACAATATTATGACACCTAAACTTTGAACTCGGAATTTGAAGGCCTCAACGTAAACTATTAGTAGTGAGATTATTACTACCATGCTATTATTCTCATGGTATAAATTCCATGTAAAGGCTGTCCTCTTTACTCCAAATTGACTAGAATTTCACTGGCAATTAAAAATCTAGCCAACGATCAAAATAGCATGCAACCATTTAATGTTACAGGAAGAGGATTATCGTAAGGGCATACATTCATGTACTTATTATGATTTCATGTAGAAGGAACATGGAATTATTAAGGAAAACTATGATTGTCTGGTAGAAACTATGCCTTCAATGAGAAAGTAAAAAAAAATCACTCAGTGTAGCTGTCAACTCCATCATTTCTATCTCCTTCTAGCTTATACTTTCTTCAGTATTATTTCTCTGTTAATTTCAGTTCATGATTCAAATCATTGCTACTTGCAGAATCTATTGGTTGATGTTTATCTAGGTTTACCATGTCTTCTTGAAGAGAAAATATTAGAACATTTGGATTCTATAACCAACAACAAACTAAAACCTAGCTTCAGGCCTGGACTAATGAAAAAGATTCTCTAGAAGAGGTAAATTACCAAAAATATCTTGAAACTCGGGTATATAAAGTATTCATATCCCTTGACCAAAGATTTAACTTCAGGTAATCTCATTAATAACTTATTGTTTGAATGTACTTAATATCATCACGTGTTACACTCACTGAGTATGCTATAATAGCAACACATCACATAAAACTAAGTATGCTATACAACATTGCAACGTTTTATTACAAACTGCTGTATATGTAAAAAGGAAGCAAATCAAAAGTACAACAACTAAATGATTATCAATTTTTCTTCTTTATTATGAGTATCAAACAACTAATAGACATTAATAAAATTAAATGCAAAGTTTACACTAGCCAGAGCTTCTACTAGGAATTTTCCAGGGACAAATCTATGGTAACTTCAGTTAATATGCCAGCCAAGGTGAAACAAAAATCTTCTGATACGTAGAAATAGATATATAAATATTTTATTAAAAAGATGAATTACAGATGATGTTGATTACAAATGGGGTTCCTGGCTTATATATTGCCATGGACACCCTTTGGGGAAAGGGCATGATTAAGATCATGCCCTTTCGTCTAATTTAACTGAAAATTAAATAATAAACCTAATCTAACTAATTTTTACATAACATTGCCTTCCTCTCGAAAGAATGCTTTGTCATCAAAGCATATGTAACGACAGATGTTGTTGACAAAATGCTTCATTCTCCCAAGAAGCTTCTTCTTCAGGTAAGTCCTTCCACTTGAACATATATTCCTTTATAGTACGATATCGAAGCTTTCTTTCTCTAGTAGACAAAATGCCTTCTGGTTCTAAAATGAATCTTCCCTCATCATCTAGGGATGGAAGTGTTGTTTGCATTGTTTGATTGTTACCTAGTGCTTTTTTAAGGCAATATACATGGAAGACGTTGTGAACACGACTTGTCTCTGGAAGGCTTAAACCATACGCAACTTGGCTAATCTTTTTGTTGATCTGATAAGGTCCATAAAACTTTGGTGCCAATTTGTTTTTTCCTTTTTGTTTTAAGGGTTGGAGCTTAATAAATACCCATTCTCCAACTTCAAACTCTCTTTCGGTTATGTTACGGTCTGCTTGTTGCTTCATATGATTCCTTGCATTATTCAGGTTTTCTTTTAATATTTGCATGATTTTTTGGGTTTCTTCTAGTTGATCTTTAACAGCGGGTAGATTTGTCTGGACAATAGCTAGATCCTTCCAATTCGGGGGTTCATACCCATATAGAGCTTGAGATGGCGTCATTTTTGCTGATGTATGATAAGTGGAATTATACCACCACTCAGCAAGATGTAACTATTGAGCCCATTTATTTTGTTTTTCTGTAGCGTAGCAATATAGGTAGGCCTCCAAACATTTATTGACAACCTCTGTTTGGCCATCTGTTTGAGGGTGATAGGCGGAACTCATATTTAGGTAGGTTCCTATATGGCTGAACAATTCCTTCCAGAAATTACCCTTGAACTTGGCATCTCTATCACTCACAATGACTTTCAGAAAACCGTGTAACTTATATATATTTTTGCAAAATATTTCAACGATTTCTTTTGCTGAGTATGACTTCTTTATTGCCATAAAGTGAGCATATTTGGTGAGTCTGTCGACTACTACGAAAATCTTGTCCTTGCCTTCAGATACTGGTAATCCTTCAATAAAGTCCATAGAGATTTCTTCCCATTTCTGATTTGGAATGTTTAAAGGGTGAAGTAATCCTGGTGTCGTAATATTTTCACTTTTATTCCTTTGACATGTGTCACATTCTGCTAGATACTTCTGAATATCACGATTCATTCCCTTCCAAAAGAAGGATCGACGTGCATTATAGTAAGTCTTAAAGAACCCTAGATGTCTAGCTGATGGTGAGTCATGTAATTCCTTGAGTATCTTAAACTTAAACTTGGAATTTGTATTTAGATAGATTCTTCCCTTATACCATAGGATATCATTCTTCCACTCAAATTTTGAGTTGTTGGGAAGGTTATTGATTATTGCTGTTATTTCTGGATCCTTGGCATACTCATTTTGAATTTCGTTAAGTCACTCAGGGACAACAACCGAAATTGCAAGTAGTGTTGGTTCTTCATCCTTCCTGGATAAGGCATCTGCTACTACATTGTCTTTACCTCTTTTATGTAGTATTTCCAAGTCAAAAGCGGCAATTTTTTCAATCCATTTTTGTTGTTCTTCGGAAAGTGTTTTTTGTTGAAGGAGATGCTGGAGACTATTATGGTCTGTTCGAATAGAAAACTTACTTCCCAAAAGATATTTCCTCCACTTAGCTAGTGCGTGCATGATAGCGAGCATTTCTTTGTTGTATGTGGATTTGAGACGTTCTCTTTTGTTAAGCTTCCTACTTTCAAAAGCTATTGGATGTCCTTGTTGCATTAATACTGCACCTATACCGAATCCGGAAGCATCACACTCAATGATAAATGGTTTAAAAAAATCAGGTGTTACTAATACAGGAGCATTAGACATAATTTCCTTTAATTTTTCAAAACACCTTCCTGCTTTCTCATCCCATAGAAACAAATTCTTCTTTAAAAGATTTGTTAGAGGTGCAGTTATATGTGCATAGTTTTTAATAAATCTTCGATAATATCCAGTCAAACCTAAGAACCCTCTTAGCTTGGATATATTAGTAGGTTTGGTCCATTATTTTATAGCTTTGATTTTGTTAGGGTCCATCTTTACACCTTCATGGGATATAATGTGTCCAAGGTATTCTACTTCTTCCTTTACGAAGGTGCATTTGGATTTTTTTGCGTAAAATTGGTGTTCTTTAAGTAGTGTAAGAACTTTGTCCAAATGTTGCAAGTGATCCTTCCAAGTTTTACTATAAATTAGAATATCGTCAAAGAATACTAATACAAACTTTCTGAGATGTGGGCGAAATAATTCATTCATAGTTGCTTGAAATGTTGTTGGTGCATTTGTTAATCCAAACATCATTACTTTAAATTATATAGTGACCTTCGTGTGTTCGGAATGTCGTTTTTGGTATGTCCTCTAATATGATTCTATTTTGATAGTAGCTTGATCTTAAGTCCAATTTTGAGAAATACCTTGCGCCATGTAGCTCATCCAACATTTCTTCCATAAAAGGGATTGGGAACTTGTTTTTAATTGTTATTTTGTTTAATTCCTTATAGTCAATACATAGCCTGAATGACCCATCTTTCTTTCTTACCAACACCACTGGAGCAGCGTAAGGACTTTTACTTTTCGAGATGATTCCACACTTTAAAAGGTCTTGGATTAATCTCTCGATTTCTGATTTTTGGTGATGTGGATATCTGTATGGCTTGATGTTGATCGGGTCTGATCCTGCCTTGACTTCTATTGTATGCTCAATTTCCCTATTAGGTGGCATCTTCAGAGGTAGGTCTTGAAATACGTTTTCATGTTTCCTAATTAGATCTTGTATCTCTAGTGACTCTTCACTGGTCATATTTACAGATAACATTTCTAACTGATGACATTGTACTACATAAGCGGGTGCTCCCTTTTGAATCATCTTCATCATCTGCGATGATGATACAATTTGATTTTTTGGTGCTTGGAATCCGTGTAATTTGTATTTTTGACCTCCCCATTTGAATTTTAAAAATTGTACTTGGTGGTTGGCGGCATAAGTACCTAAAGTTCGTAACCACTAGATACCTAAGACTACATCTACTCCTCCTAATGGTACTGTGAAAAACGGAGACTCTAAACTGAAGTCTTGAATTTGCAATTTAACCTTATGGCATTTCCCCACCTTTTCAATCGTCTTACCGTATGCTACCATTACCTTCATGTTTGGTAAGGGAAATGAAAAAATATTGAGTCTCTTTGCCACGGTTGCATCCAAAAAATTGTGTGTGCTACCAAAGTCAATGAGAACCACCACGTTGTTCTTCTTTATGTGTCCTTTTAACTTTAAAGTCTGAGGTTGTGACATACCTATCATAGCTGATAATGAAACTTGCGAAATACTTTTTTCATCTAATTCTGGTGAGAATTCTGGGGCATCTTCTATTTCTTTAATGTTAGAATCTTCACTGTTTGAATCATTGGTTGCTTCACAATTATATAGGTTCTTTGGTTTTTTTCCTTTAGCACACCTATGTTTTGGGTCCCACTTCTCACCACAACGCTTGCATTTACCCTCCTTTATCCTTTGCGCTTCCACATTAGAATTTTCATCTTCACGACGATGTGGTGGAACATATCTTGTATTTTTTGCGTCTACATACTAAGGTGTTATTCGTCTTGAATATGTTTTTTCGGATTTTGACCAAAATATTTGTTCGAATTCCTTTTCGGCTGTTTTTGCTTTTCGTGTTGCTACTTCTATTGATGAAATGTCATGCATCGCAAGTTCTACTTGTAAATGGGTTTTGAGTTCTGAGATGTATGACTGAATTAGACGAGATTCTGATAACCCAGGTACCCATGTTACTAGGGTTTCCCATTCTTGAGTGTATTCGTCAACACTTCCTTTTTGTCGTAATTTGATGAGTTTTGAAAAGAAATCTTCTTCCTTTACACCTCAGAATCTTTTAAAGAATGCATCTTTAAATTTCCTCCAGCTAATGACGTGTGTTGTTTTTTTCCACCACATATACCAGTTATATGCTTCTCCCTCCATTTTCATGGATGCATGCCTGAGCTTTTCGTCATAGTCATTGATGTCATATATCTCAAAGTATTCTTCTACTTTATTTATCCATGCAACATTGTTTTTTTCATTTCCATCGAATTTAGGCATCTCGACTTTTGCCCTTCGCTGGTATGTTGCTAATGGTTGAGTGAAAAAAGGGTGTTGATTGGTAAAGTTGTCCCAAAGTTGTGTGTTTGTAAAAGTTGTGTTACTCACTTCTTGGTGGGGTGTTGCTGATTTTTTTGGGGATTCAACCTTTTCATGAGAGTTTGTTGACTTTGTTGAATTTGATGAGATGTGTTCTTGATTCTCTTCACTTTCTTTTAGTAGTTGTTCGAGTGTACAATTCGACCTTTTACATAGAAGTTTCAGTATTGTTAAGGCATCTCTAATGTTTACTTCTGTTTGGACATGTTGACTTTCCATCTTTATTTCTATTTGATTTGTTGTATCGTGAAGATTTTTTATTTCGTCAACTTGCTCCCCAAGCTTGATCTAGAATTCATTTAATCTTTTATTGACCTCATCGTGGTTGCTATTTATCTTATGCTCCGATTCTAACAATGTTTTTTGGAAATTCGCCATTGTCATTGTCGACATCGAGTGGGTTTGTGGGGGTGTGTATTTATCTGCCAGCTTAAGTGTTTTTTTTTTTATTTTTTTATTTTTTTTATTTTTTTTATTTTTATTAAAGTAAATTATTATTATTATTATATTATTATTTTATAATGTTATATTATACTTTATACCTTATAATTAAATAATAGTTATGTAATATATATATATATATATATATCTATATATATATATATATATATATATATATATAATAAACGTTTAATTATATATGTAATATTTAAACGTATGTTATATAATTTGAAAACGGACAGTTACATTCACCCAGAAGGTCACGATTGGTTTGACTGATGCTTTGAGCGGATATCACAGCGAGGATCAAGGACTGCATAAAATGTCATGTCGTATTTTGGTTGACCGATAGGAGCAAACGAAAGGTGGACTAGATAGCGTGGTTGTGGAATCCTAGTTTAATTGAGCGTTGTTGAATACACCATCGCTGATGAGCGGTGAGGCATGCAGAGAGCAGAGAAGACGTTGGCATGGGAGCTCGGAAGGGCAGAAGCACGAGGTGGACAGGGTTGGAGGTGCAGATATCAGACACAACGGTGAGCGGGGTTTGCGGATAGCAATTGGACAGCGGACGATGAAGGGTGCGCTGATGCGGTGGTGATCCGAGCAGATGGCACAGCGGACTGGAGCAATGGATCAGAGACACAAGATTGAACCAATAGCGTGGGATGGGACAAATAAAATGGAGATGGACGGTGGAGTGGTACGGTCTATGCAGCGGACAACGGAGTCAGCGGGTGGATAGCTGGAGAACTGAACCGCTCTGATACCAGATGAAACAAAAATCTTCTGATACGCAGAAATAGATATATAAATATTTTATTAAAAAGATGAATTACAGATGATGTTGATTACAAATGGGGTTCCTGGCTTATATATTGCCATGGACACCCTTTGGGGAAAGGGCATGATCTTATGATCGTGCCCTTTCGTCTATTTTAACTGAAAATTAAATAATAAACCTAATCTAACTAATTTTTACATAACACAAGGAGTTGATATGTCAAGGCTGATAAGGCAGAGGATTAGGTGACCTTCTGGCCAAAATAAGATCCCTTATCCTAAACCCAGGGATAAACAATGCATAATTCAAGTGGTTGACCCGACACATAACAATCCCTTATCAGAATCATGTCAAATTACCTGTGGGCTTAGAATCTGAGGCTTTATTGAGCCTATAGCAGGAAGGTTGTGTCAACAATGCAAACCTGGAACTCTGTACAAATGAAATACTTGGATGTAGTTGAACAACCTTGGATATTCAGACACTCAATAGTGGAACCAGACTTACAATTCACCTCTCAACCGCTGACAGACTGCTAGTGTGCTACTTTGTTGGAAATTGTCACCCCCTAGCATGTAAAGCCGGTTTAAATGGTTAGCCCACCTGGTGTACTAGGAATCTATAGGTGTTCCACACATCCCCCCTTCAAGATTAATCAATCGCATGCTTGATCAAGGGTTCCAGAGGAATCTTCCTCCACCCAATAGTCTTGAGGGCTTCCAGAGACCACTCTCCACCCTCATTTGTCCATGGATTCCAAATATGTTCCTCCACCCACAACCACGAGGGGTTACAGAGACAGACTCTCCACCCCCACTTGTCTAGGGATACCACAAATTCTCGACTCTCACTTGTCTAAGGATTCCAGAGATATTTCTCCACCCTGAGATAGAAATTCCACTCGGACTTGGAAGTCTAGAGTTTACTAATCGAAAGTAGTTATGGGTAGTATGAGGCCTACTCCTACTATTTTATGAGCGATACTAGAGATACTATGCTCCACCCTTAGTCAATCTAATCCGCATAGGGCTAGAGTGTCACTTATTCTTCATGACAAGCCAAGGGCTAAGTCTATTGCTTAGTCTTATGTTGTATGGATTTTTTCCATGTGTCCACACCACACTCATTGGGAGGTGTCTAGCCATGGACATGATTATCTTCTGGAAGATAGAACCATCAAGAGGTTACGATTATAAGGTCTCTGACTTGGTTATTGCTATCGTTTTTATGTCTCTTTGGAAGATAATGGGCTTGGAGCAACCTAGTTCACTTCAAGCACAAGCTACCTATAGTAGACGAGTCTTGGTTTGATGGAAATTCACTGACAAGTGGGGTAACGATGCAAATTTAGGCCAGTCAGCACAAAACTCCGAAGTCCTCCTTTTCTTTTTATTTCCCATATAGAGACCTAAGCTTTAATAATGACAATATGCTAAAGAGGAACCGATATTGCAGAGTTAATAGGAAAATTTCATGCAATTGTCTAAGTGTTGGTCATGATCTCGCTCTAGTACCATAGTGGTTAATACTTCATCTTATATCAAGGTTAAGGTGAACGCAATGTGTGTAGCCAAACCTAACATTCCCAACAGAAAATACCTAGGTTGGGGCAAGACAACCTACAGGCCATCAAACCATGTCAATCAATTGATTAGAAGCACATAAGGTAGTATTTCTAAGGTAATACTAGCATGATGGGGACTCACCTTTGAGACTACAACTCGCCTTACTATCTTTATGGCGTAGACCCCTCTATCCTTAGGTGTGACTCTTCCTTGCATCAATGCCCTGCAAATTGATCAAACGACCTTGCCTCTTCCCCCACTTGGTTCTCACAATACACCGTTGCTTGCCTTTCTTAGTTCCCCCTTCCTTTTCTACTAGTCCCCCTCCTATGATTTGGCCATTTTTTTATTCTCTTGCCCCCTTGCCCACCCAATTTGCTGTGAGTTGGCCTCTCATTTCCTCCTTGCCTGCCATTTTCCCTCTTCATGGGCTTGTTCTAGAATTGGTGAGGCGAGAGAGGAAAATATCTCCTCCTACATGTGCCAAGATTCTGTAAATATCTCCCAGCCCTGGGAGAGTCATTCACTGTGTCCCTGCTTGCTCTTCATTGACACCCCTTGTGTCCCAGGTCTTTGCTGGACCATATCCGTCTTCTAAATGCGAATTCTCATTAATCTTCTCACATGTCCCTTTCCTCGAAATCCAACTTATCGAAACCTTCATGATTCTTTATGGGTTACTTAACTAGGAATTAGGTTTATTTAATGCTTAAGTCCCATTCCAAATTTAAAGACTTCATGAGTTAGTCATATTCATAATTAGTGGCCTCCTTAAGGGGAGACCATCATGTTGGTAATTGTGGCCTTATTAATGAGAATACCCTTAACGAAATAACTCGTGATGGCAATACAAAATGGACAAACTTAGAAATAAATCATCTCCTCATTGTGGTAATGATAATATTTTCTCATCTTAGGTAGCTAATATATATAGCTAGAAGGCTTGTAATGGTAAGTGCAACATTCTGCAACTTGTTTCATAGTGAAGAAACAAATAAATCTCATTCCATTTGTCACATCAAAACATCCATGATGTGTGTCACTTTGTTGCTTTATATAATTTCATGTTACCCAAGCTTTTACTTATTAGACATGCCCTCCTACTTAAGTTGGTGTTAGGACATTTAATTTGGATGGGTGAGGGGTGTTACAAACCCTTCCCCCTGTTGTTTTTCCACAATCTTGGTGTCTAAGATAGAGTCTTAGATCATTAAGCTACCAAATCAAGAATTACAACGAAGCTACTTTGCACAACAAAATATAAACAACATTAAATCTACTAGTGCACAAAATACAGACAACTTTTTACACAATTTTGTACAATAGCCCAACTTCATTATATTAATCAACCTGAATAATACAACTGTCTAGGGCTCGCATACTAGGGATAATGACCCTCAAATATCCACAAGTACAATAATACAAAATTGGGGCTTGGTGTCAGTCTATTGACAACCAATCTACCCTCAACAAGATACTCTGACCCTCTGGCTGTAGCGTGCTCTCTCAGCTCCTCTCGGTCGTACCTTGTACCTGCCTCCCGATTTGCAACACTACCTCTATCAATGATCCAAGTCCATCTGGCCACTGAACTTTGACTATCCAATCTTCTCACTAGTTGTGCCTTAATCCATTAAGGGCACAACACATCAAGACTCTTGTCGAGTTGTTCACAACTTGTTTGTGAACAACCCTAAAATGCCCACTGCTACTCCTTAGCTACTCAGGGACTTTAGCCCACTATAGTCTTCCCGCGTTGCTCCAATGAAGACTAACATAGGGCACGAAGGGCTGCCACCTATCACTGTAAGATACACATCTCTCACAATGAACACCGGCTAGGAGGACTGCCCATCTTATGTTGTAGATGTCCTCCACACGACAAGTCTAGGGATACTCGAACTGCTCCTGGATGATTAGACCTTGAGCTCAACAAATGCCGCTTTAGCAGCTACTTTTGTCCATCAAAGTGCTGCACATTGGGCTTCAACTTGGGTACTATCGCACTTCCCTCCAACAGATCATAAATGCCCAATCCACTATCCACACTTGGTCCACTCTCACATTGCCCCCCAACAGACCACGAGTGTCCAATACTTGTTGTAGCATCTATACGCTGGTTAGGGCATCCTCACACTAGGATCACCCTTCCTCTTGGCTACCAACAAACTTCACCAATTGTCCACACCTAGGACACCCATCCACTTAACATCCAACCATCAACAAGGTGACATCTATAACTCACTTTTGCTACCTCCTTGACCTCAATTTCTGTGCATTCTCAACACTAGTTAGGGCAGATAACTACTCTAAACCAGTGCCCTAAACTTCTCCAATCATGCCATTTCTTTCAATTGTTGGTTACAAGGTATCCAAGGCAATATTGTAGGCCTTGGGCACCTTGACAAGGCTCCGTATAACACTCAACTTAGACCACAACTATTCTTCCCACTCCAACACAGCAAACAAGCCCAATACAATAGGAGAATATGCCTGTTTTCCCTTGCTGCCCTTAGAGAACACTGTGACTTGGTTAGGAGGGGCTTTCTAGGCCTCTCGACCTTCTAAACTTCACCTTCCAACTAATATTGTAGTAGCCCCTCACTATGGTCCTATAAACAGATATATACATACCCAAAACATGCACAAAAAAATCCACACTTACCTTTGTGACATCGACTTAGGTCTGCAAGAACACACCCAAAACTAGTGACAAAGTAGCCAAACATGTCTCCCAAGCCTCATACAATCTGCCTCAAGCCTGCGACATCCTCAACAATGTAAGTCACACCAAATTTCAATGATAACCTTCTAGAACTTGTGCTCCTGGCCTTGCGTCCTTGCTGCCCTAACTCATTGTCCAAATCAGAGCTCTTTTTGATGATTGAATTCACTTGGATGTATCTCAAATGAGACCTAACTAACCTATTTTTATACAAGACTCTAGGGCAATGTCTAGCCCATATAGTGCCTTCCTTAAGCTAAGCTGACCCTTCTTCTTGAACCACCTTTGCCCACACTTAACTTCAAAAACTAATATATCCACTTAGACAACTCGAAATTCGATGATTTTCATTGCGTTGGATTCGTCTCAACATCCTCTATCATTTCCATCCATCACATGTCAAAGTCTCTCCATGGTTTTGGCCCCAACACCAATGGGCACAAAACCCCAAGCTTGGGTTTCAAACCTACAAGCCATACTTGCGTGCCAACTCCTCCACAACCCTCATGCCTAGGGTTTGGAGTACCTCCCTTGCTAGAAATCTCAACGCTCCCTCTTAGCGAGGGAGGTACTCCAACACTAGGAAGTCTCTATCAATATCACTGACGACACTAGCCCATCTGGCATCCATCACCGTAACATACTATATAGAATGAACCCTACAATCTTGGTAGTGTCTCTACCTCATCACATCTGAATCAGAAGATACCAAACCTCCATAGGGTTTCTCCCTCTGAGGCTAGACTCCCTTTGAGCCTACAGGATCTCCATTGGCTTAGTCCTGCAAGCACTCATCCCCCTGGATCAAATACAACACGTGCAAATCCCTTTGATCTCGGATATGTAATGTCACGATCCGATGAAGAAATATCCAATCCATCACATGAAGAAAGATCAATCAAACCAATCTCGTCCATGCCATAGCAACCCTCAAGTTGTCCCAACAATCCATGGCAAATCAATGGATGTCCATGATCAACAATCTACCCTACGACAAATTGTTGATCACTAGGCTCTCCAACAATCCACTAGAATTCCCAAGTCAATCTCGCTAGCAAGTGAGTCAAGACCACATCTTCATGTCTTTAGTGGAACCCTCTGCTCCATGATCTAGACGCCCACAAATCCCTTTGAGTTGCTTCACTATGCACATTTTGATTCACTGACCCTTCAAAGTAGCTTTGATACCATGTTGTTTTTCCATGGTCCTGATGTCTAAGATGGAGTCCTAGATTACTGATGCTACCAAACCAAGAATCACAACGAAGCTAGTTTGCATAACAGAATGTAAACAAAAATAAATCTACTAGTACACAAAATATAGACATTTTTTTACACAATTTTGTGCAATAACCCAATTTCGTTATATTAATCAACCTAAATAATACAATAGTATAGAGCTCCCATACCACGGATAATGGCCCTCAAATATCCACAAGTCCAAGAATACAACATTGAGGCTTGGTGTCAGTCCATCAACAACCAATATACCCTCAACAAGTTACTCTAACCATTTGGCTATAGCGCACTATCTCATCTCCTCTCGGTCGCACCCTATACCTACCAAGTTCTTTAGCTTTTGATTTGCTGCATTGCCTCTATCAACGATCCAAGTCTATCTGGCCACTGAACCTGAACTATCCAATCTGATCACTAGTTGTGCCTTAGTCCATCAAGGGTACAACACATTAAGACTCTTGTCGAGTTGTTCACAACTCTATTTGTGAACAACTCTCAACTGCCCACCGCTGCTCCTCAACTACTTGGGGACTTTAACCCATTATAGTCTTTCCGCGCTGCTCCAATGAAGACTAACATAGGGCATAAAGGGCTGCCACCTATCACTGTAAGATGCCCATCTCTCACAATGAACATGGGCTAGGAGGATTGCCCATCTTTTTTTGTATATGTCCTTCTCCACACAAAAAGTCTAGGGCTACTTGAATTGCTCCTAGTTGATCAGAACCTTGAGCTCAACAATTACCACTCTAACCCCTACCTTTGTCCATTAAAGTGCTGCCAACTTGGGCACTATCACACTGCCCTCCAACATACCATAAATGGCCAAGCCACTGTCCACACTTGGTCCACTCTCACGCTGTCTTCCAAAAGACCACGAGTGTACAATACTTGTTGTAGCATCTGCATGCTGGTTAGTGCATCCTCACGCTAGGATCACCCTTTCTCTTAGCTGCCAATAGACTTCACCAACTGTCCACTCGTAGGACACCCATCCACCTAACATCCAACCTGTTAGCTCTGCTACATACCTTTGATTTTTAAAGGTCGGAGGTGAGCTTGGTCCTTGGTCGTGCTCAAAAGAGGCTCACAATGGTCATTTTCTCCTCCCCTTACACCGCTCAAATTCCCTTCGTCAATCCTGAAAACGACTGACTCCTTTATCGGGTTCGGGTTTAATCGTTATCGCAAGTTGCATCTATATGTGCACAAAGGTTGCGCCCCTTGGATTCCGCTGATGCGATATTGTGATGCGATTTGATCGCAAATCGCGTCCATGTGTGTACAAAGGTTGCGCCCCTCGGCTTCCACCGATGCGATATTGCGATGTGATCTGATCGCAAGACGCATCCATGTGTGTATAGAGGCTGCACCCCTTGGCTTTCTGCGATGCAATATTGCGATGCGATATGATTGCGAGTCGCACATCGCCATACGTAAAGGCCCAAAACTTCCAAAAATTCGATCCGACGACTCCTGTCACGCCCAATAAAGCGACTTGTCCGATCTCTCCTCCGCCGTCCGATCAACCCTGCCAAGATCCAACGGCCCACGCTTGTTACGCTCCCACTTCTTCTGATGTCCCCCGCCAAGTCTTCTCTACCATCTATCCTCTTGATCCGACGACCGACCTGTCTCCTTCCTCCTACTTGTCCACCTGCTATGCAATCCGCATCTCTTAATTGTTTCGTGTTCCCGAAGGACGAAGGTGACTAGTCTACCAGTACCAGGTGCATTTCCTCCTCAACAACCGCATTCAAGAGACAGTATGGCCGAGAAGGAAAAGGACAGAGCCCGAGCAGATAACTACATTTAACAGTTATGGGTCCTCATTGATACAAGCACTCTAGTCGCCCGAGAGGACAACAGAGCACCTGAGAAGATTAGTTCCATCCACTACAGCAAGCAAATGCGCCAGAGACTCCATCAGGCAGTTAAAGCGGTTGGTGGTCAATTATGACCCATCCATACTTAGAATGGCCAAGTGCCTTTGTAATGAAACTTTATATAAACCCACAAATAAGATGTAATCATGTTGATGGTTGTTGTTTTGATGTAAGGTTCAATTTTTGGACACTGTAACTATTGTGATACTTGTAGTGTCTCGTCTTCATTTTCAGCTAATACAAGCTTCTTTTGCTATTAATTTCTCACTTTCCATTTCTATTCTGTTCTAGGCTGTGCCTGTTATGAAGTTTTCTTGAACTCTTGATATTTAGCATTAGAGGAGCTGTCATCCTACCTCTGTGTTAAAATCTTGTATGTGTCAGTAAATCTGTTATTCAGGTTTTTGTTTGCTTAGTGCCAGAGAGCTGTCATCCTGTCTGTGCATTAGGGAATAGATTTGCAGACCTCTTTACTGGTTGCAGCTGGCCATCACATGGTCTTGTGCATCTCCTGGTGTGGTAAGTATTCTCCATATTCACTAAATCTGTAAACTGTGAGTAATTGGTGGTTTAAAGCCTTGTAGTCTGGGGGTGTTCACACATGTCTGAAGTTAAGCATAGTAGAAATGATTATCTGGCTTGAACAAGCATCATTCCTTCCATTCATCCATTTCCAACATCAAGTTGAGTTTGTAATGTTCCCGAGCATTTCCGAGATATAACCTAGGAGATTTTCTTGGGGTGATAACATTAATTGGTGACGTTGTCGGGGAGAAGACATTGAAGCTCAGCTTCCTTGGGAAACAACACAATTCCAGCTTTGATGATAAACAAAGTCTGGACACATTTTTGGTTGTAATCATCTATTTGGCGACTCTACTGGAGGAAGACCAACCTTTGGCAACTCCACATTTTAGTCCTGGCTCAGTTTGTGAGGCATACTCGAAGAAATCCTCAGAAATCACTAGCAGACCTAGTACCTGACCCTGAGAAGACCGTTAAGCAGAAGGAAATATTGCAGAAAGGAACATCAGGATCAGGTAAGCCAAAGAAATCTTATGTATCTTTGCAAGAGAAGGTTTTAGTTGAACATACACAGTTTGAAGATCTAGAACCTAGTATTGCTAGTGAAGAATCACCTTTAGAGATTCATAAATCTCCTTGTTCATTCAGTTCCCCTTTGGATCTCAGTCCAAAGAAAGCACCCCATACAGTCCATCACATTCCTTTGTCTCTGTCATCCACTGCATTGTTCCATACCACTCAATCTATCAGTATCCTTTCACCTACCCTAGTCATGGCAGGTTAGCAAGCACCCACGAAGATGGAAAGAATCATAGCTGCCAGGTATGGACCCCTGGTCTTGCTTGTTCCTTTGAATGCCATGCCTGCAGGAGAATATCAGAAATATCTGCCTAAGTTTACTGGTATAGAAGGAGTAACAGCTGAAGAACACCTTGAGTCTTTTTATAGTTATGCTGATAACTTAGACATTAGTGAAAATGATGTGTGGATGAGAGTTTTTGTCCAAAGCCTAGATGGAGAAGCTAGAAAATGGTTTAGAGAATTAACCCCTAGGTCTATAGCAGATATTGAGGTCTTAGATGATGTGTTCCTAAAGCATTGGGAGGATAAAAGAGATTCGCTCCACTATCATACTGAATTTGGGAACTTGCAGAGAGAGAATGGTGAGCTGCTGTCTGATTTCAATAAGAGATTTAACCATATATACAACAGAATACCAGATGAAGTGAAACCCACTCCTACTTCTGTTAAGGTTACTTATGCCAGTGCCTTCGATTCTCGTTTCTGTTTGCTACTCAGGGAAAGAATATGTGCTTCTTTGGATGATATGCAAGATGCAGCCCTGGAAGTAGAATCAAACATCATGGCTGCAGAAAGGCTTGAAGGTAATGCTGATAGGAGAAGATAGAGGGGTGAGCTCTCCTCATCCTCAGACCTTAAGATCGATAAAATGACCAGGATGATAGAGTCATTAGCCTCTGAAGTTTCCAAACTAAGGGTTGAGCAACATTCTAGGAAAGCAGGAGCTCCTAGTGCCTTTTCTTTTCCAAGTCCAAATCCATATAGAGGAGCAAAGGAGCAGTTGCATATTTTGCAGAGAAGCAAAGATTCTAACGAAGACCAAAGGGTGAAGACCCTTTTTCAGAGTATAGTCATGGAGGAAGAGCGTTTTGAAGAGGAGGATGAGGTCCATGATATGAAAGACAAGGGCAGTGCCCCTTTCTTAACCAGAGCTACCTATGAAGAGTCATTATCCAAAGGCACTGCTCATAATTTTGCTGTCCCTGTACAACAACAAGCTTATAAGCAGAAGCAATCAGCAGCAGGTCCCACTATCCTCGAAGAGTCTGAGCTTGAAGCCAGCCAAGCCTTTAATGACTATGCATATCTGCAAATTGACCAGCCTGCTGTTATCCCCAGCCCAGTGATTCAAAGGGGTAAGATCAATTCCCCGTCATATTTTGTTCCTCTGTCTGTTCAAGAGACAATCCCTCACAGTTGCCTCCTAGGCATTGAGGTAGGCCATAACTCGATGCCCAAGGCTGATACTGATAATCTCAGTCTTGATATTCTGATGCCTGTTCAGTGGGCCTACACACAACTTGGAAGGGCAGTTTGCTAGATCACGGAGGAAGAGGATGCTCATTTTTGGGACACCTCCTTGGATGTGGACTATTCTAAGAGAGATGCAGGAGAATATGAATTCTTTGTGTCCCCCACACAAGAATACATTGGTTCACTAGCCACAGATGACACAATGAAGTACACAACAACCATTGTTATTCAGCAGGTGTACAAAGGCTCCCATGAAGAACATCCAAGGATGAAAGCATACAAAGAGGGGATGAAGTATGAACCAGATCTACCTGATAAGGTCAAATGCCCTAAACTTTTTGAGGTAAATGATCAAATAAATCCAATTTTGCAAATTTTTGATGAACTGGCTGACAGGCATGTTGACCAGGAGAAGGGGAAACAATTTTGGTTGCCCAGTAAATGGGCAGTTTTTGAAGATTTAGGTTGTTTGAGGTTTTCAAGCCTTAATGTTGTAAATGTGTTCTTTTTAGTGTAGACTTAATTAGACTCCATGCCCAATGGAATACTAGGCAATGTTTTTAGGTTTTATTCTGATTTATAAGACATTGGTGTATGGTTCTTGAGACCTCACAAGGAGGATCTCATCCCTAGAAGGAGCCAGTGTTAGCTCTGCTACATACCTTTGATTTTTAAAGGTCGGAGGTGAGCTTGGTCCTTGGTCGTGCTCAAAAGAGGCTCACAACGGTCATTTTCTCCTCCCCTTGCACCGCTCAGATTCCCTTCGTTAATCCTGAAAACGACTGACTCCTTTATCGGATCCGCGTTTAATCGCTATTGCAAGTTGCATCTATATGTGCACAAAGGCTGCGCCCCTCGGCTTCTGCCAATGAGATATTGCGATGCGATTTAATCGCAAATCGCGTCCATGTGTGTACAAAGGTTGCGCCCCTCGGCTTCCGCTGATGCGATATTGCGATGCGATCTGATTGCAAAACGCATCCATGTGTGTATAGAGGCTGCACCCCTCGGCTTTCTGCGATGCGATCTGATTGCGAGTCACACATCGCCATACGTAAAGGCCCAAAACTTCCAAAAAGCTGATCCAACGACTCCCGTCGCGCCCACTAAAGCGACTTGCTCGATCTCTCCTCCGACATCCGATCAGCCCTGCCAAGATCCAATGGACCACACTCATTCCGCTCCCGCTTCTTCTGATGTCCCCCGCCAAGTCTTCTCTACCATTTACCTCCTGATCCGACGACCGACCCGTCTCCTTCCTCCTACTTGTCCACCTGCTATGCAGTCTGCGTCTCTGAACTATTCCGTGCTCCCGAAGGACGAAGGTGACCAGTCTACCAGTACCAGGTGCATTTCCTCCTCAACAACCGCGTTCAACAGACAGTATGGCCGAGAAGGAAAAGAACAGAGCCTGAGCAGATAACTGCATTTAACAGTTATGGGTCCTCATTGATACAAGCACTCCAGCCGCCCGAGAGGACAGCAGAGCACCTGAGAAGATCAGTTCCATCCACTACAACAAGAAAATGTGCTAGAGACTCCATCAGGCAGTTAAAGCGGTTGGTGGTCAATTATGACCCATCCATACTTAGAATCGCTGAGTGCCTTTGTAATGAAACTCTATACAAACCCACAAACAAGAAGTAATCAGGTTGATGGTTGTTGTTTTGATGTAAGGTTTAACTTTTGGAGACTGTAACTACTGTGATACTTGCAGCGTCGCGTCTTCATTTTCAGCTAATACAAGCTTCTTTTGCTGTTAATTGCTTACTTTCCATTTCTATTCTGTTCTAGGCTGTGCCTGTTATGAAGTTTTCTTGAACTCTTGATATTTAGCATTAGAGGAGTTGTCATCATACCTCTGTGTTAAAATCTTGTATGTATCAGTAAATGTGTTATTCAGGTTTCTGTTTACTTAGTGCCAGAGAGTTGTCATCTTGTATGTGCATTAGGGAATAGATTTGCAGACCTCTTTACTGGTTGTAGCCGGCCATCACATGGTCTTGTGCATCTGCTGGTGTGGTCAGTATTCTCCACCATAGTAGAAGTGGTTATTTGGCTTGAACAAGCATCATTCCTTCCATTCATCCATTTCCAACATCAAGTTGAGCTTGTAATGTTCCCGAACATCTCCGAGATACAACCTATGAGAGTTTCTTGGGGTGATAACACAACCATTAACGAGGTGACATCTACAACTCACAGTTGCTACCTGCTTGACCTCAATTTCTGTGCATTCTCAAGACTAATTAGGGCACACAACAACCCTAAACCAATGCACTAAACTTCTCCAATCAGATTGTTTCCTTCAATTGTTGGTTGCAAGGTATCTAAGGTGTTGTTGTAGGCCTTGGGCACCTCCACAAGGCTCCCTACAACACTCAGCTTATACCACAACTAATCTACCCACTCCAACACTACAAACAAGCCCAATACAATAGGAGAATACCTCACTTTTCCATCGCTGCCCTTAGAGAAGACTATGACCTGGTTAGGAGGGCTAGTTAAATTTCACTTCCCAATAGACGCTGTAGCAATCCCTTAGTGTGGCCCTGTGAAAAAAGATATACATACCCTGAACATGCAAACAATAATCAACACTTACCTTTATGACAACGACTTAGGTCTGCAAGAAGAGTGCACCCAAAACTACCGACAAAGCACACCAAATAGGTCTCACAAGCCTCATACAATATATCGCAGGCTTGAGACATCCTGCACAAGGTAACTCACACCAAATTTTAGAGTTAACCTTCTAGAACTTGTGCTCCTGCCCTTGTGCCCTTGCGACGATAACTCGTTGTCCAAATCAAAGCTCTTTTTTATGATTGACTTCACTTGGATGTATCTCAAATGAGGTCTAACTCACCTCTTTTTGCACAAGACTCTAGGGCAACGTCTAGCTCATCTAGGGCATTCCTTAAGCTAAGTCGACCCTTCTTCTTGTTCTACCTTTGCCCACACTTAAATTGAAAAATTAATATCTCCACTTAGACCACTCCGAATTTGATGATTTTCATTGTGTTGGATTTGTCTCAATGTCCTCTATCATCTCCATCCATCACTTGTCAAAGTCTCTTCATGGTTTTGGCTCCAAAATCGATGGGTACAAAACCCCAAGCTTGGGTTTCAAGCCTACAAGCCATACTTGTGTGTCAACTCTTTCACAATCCTCAAGGCTAGGGTTTGGAGTACCTCCCAACCTACAAATCTCAACACTCCCTCTTAGCAAGGGAGGTATTTCCAACACTAGGAAGTCTCCATCAATATCCACAACGACACTAGCCCATTCGGCATCCATCATTGCAACATACTCTGTAGAATGAATCCTGCAATCTCGGTAGTGTCTCTGTCTCATCACATATGGACCGAAAGATTCCAAACCTCCATAAGGTTGTTGCCTTTGAAGCTAGACTCCCTTTGAGCCTACACAATCTCCACTGGCTCATTTTCGCAAGCATTCATTCTCTTGGATCAAATACAATACATGCAAATCTCTTTGATCTTGGATATGCAACATCACGATCCGAT
>APFE030088865.1:256996-272805 GCA_000404065.3 Pinus taeda
AAAAAACTCCAAAATCACATATAAATTCATTTGTTTTGTAAAGTTGTTCATTCATCATAACCAAAGTGTTTCCTATCTAGTGACTTCAATTCATTATATAAAGAAAACATGATATTTAAGAAATTGTTATTAATATGACAAACTTAAAATAAAAATAAATTAATATAAATTAAATGGTAATAATTTTTTAAAAGAATATTAACAACATGGTTGAAAATTGTTGGAATTTTAAGGCTTTTCATAGAGGTGATATTTTATCTTTAATGTCATGCTTGAAAATCCTTGGAATTTTAAGGTTTTTTGGAGTCATGATATTTTATCTTTAACGTCATTATTAAAAGATGTTGAGAATTTACCCCGAAAAAAGAAGAAGGGATGTTGAGAATTTACCTCGAAAAAAGAAGGTGTTATTCTAGCATCAACACTTTTCGTTTTCAGGATGATTTTTACACAAAAAAATTGATTTTTACTTCAATTTTTTAAAAAGTGTGGAAAATTAACCGTGAAAAAAACATTATTCTAGCATCAACACTTTTCATTTTCAGGGTGTTTTTTCATGTTCTTTTGGGGTTTTTTGGTTAGAGTTCTCATTTTGTGGTAATAGTTCTCATTTGATCAGTAAGTTTGTTTATCTAGTCCATCACATGAAACAATCTCAATCAAACCAATCTCATCCATGCCAAAGCAACCCTCAAGCTATCCCAATAATCCATGGAAGATCAACGGAAGCCCATGATCAACACTTTGCCCTACAACAAACTGTTGATTTCTAAGCTCTTCACCAATCCACCAGAACTCCTAGCCAGTCTCGTTGCTAAGCCAGTCAAGACCACATCTCCATGTCATCAGCTAAATCCTCTGCTCCATGATTTAGACACCCACAACTCCCTCTGAGTTGCTTCACTGTGCACATTCTGATTCATTGGCCCTTCAAAGTAGCTCTAATACCATGTTGTTTTTCCATGATCCTAGTGTCTAGGATAGAGTCTTAGATCATTGACGCTACCAAACCAAGAATCAAAATGAACCTAATTTGCACAATGGAATATAAATAATAATAAATCTACTAGTGCACAAAATATAGAAAACATTTTACACAATTTTGTATAATAACCCAACTTCGTTATATTAATCAACCTGAATAATACAACAGTCTAGGGCTCCCGTACCAAGGATAATGGCCCTCAAATATCCACAAGTACGAGAATAAAAAACTGGGACTTGGTGTCATTCCATCAACAACCAATCTACCCTCAACAAGATACTCTAACCATTTGGTTGCAGCGTGCTCTCTCAGCTCCTCTTGGTCGTACCTTGTACATGTTATGCTCTTGACCTGCGAGAAATTCCAGAATACCAGAAATGCGAAGAAATATAGCCCAAAACACATAATAAAATGAGAAAAACAACAAGTATTTTATTATTCAGAAATAGGTTCATTGTTCACTCGCCTCTTCGAGGGGGCAACCTCCAGCAGAGCAGAGCTTGATTACAATAAGACTCAATGATATTTCCTTTACTAAAGACTACTATTTATAGCTAAATGACATCCAAAACCCTAACTACTAGTGGTCCTTTGCATAACACGGGTTAACCACTTTATTTATTAACTATGGCCTGTTTACAAATAACTGCGGTCCCTTTTCTCTAATGTGGGTCAACCACTTACAATTCTTAATACAAAATTTATTTACTCTCTAACTAACTGTGACTATGAATCGGCCCATTGGGCTTATTACATAAATAAAAGGGTTAGGGTTGGACTCTAACATGCCCTCCCCCATCAAAAGAAACCTTGTCCTTAAGGCTAAAGTTGCGGAAACTGTTGAATAATAGAGGTTGGTTCCTAGGTCGCATCTTCTGGAGAGGTGTCTTTCCATTTGACGAGGACTTACTTGATTGTGCGGCCACAGAGATGTCTTTCATGAGTATCGAGGCCCTGTTCTGGTTGGAGCCAGAGCGAGCCTTCCTCATCCAATTTGGGTAGACTGGTTTGAATTCTGCAATTGTTTCCCACCACTTTCTTGAGGCATGATACATGGAAGACTAGATGGATTTTTGAAGGTGGCAAGGCCAATTTGTAGGCGACTGCTCCAATGTGCTGAAGTATCTGATAAGGTCCATAGATTTTTTGGTGCTAATTTCTGGCATCCCTTTTCTCAGAGAGATGTTTGCTTATATGGTTGCAGTCGCAGGAATACCTAATCCCCTTCTTGAAATATGCGCTTGGAATGATGTTGGTCTACCTGTTGCTTCATTTGATTTTGAGCTTAATGTAAATTATCTTTGAGATGAGCTATAATAGCGGCACGGTTCTGTAGGAGTTGATCAACTGCCTCCACCTTAAAACATCCAAGGATATAAGAAATAGGTGAAGGTGGGAGTTGGCCATACAATGCCTCGTATGGAGTCATATTGGTGGCTTCATGATAGTTAGTATTATACCACCATTAAGCTAAAGGTAGCCATTGTACCCATTGATGCTGCTTTTCTGAAGTGAAGCACCTTAGATATGTCTCCAAACATTTGTTGACTGCTTCTGTTTGACCATCGATTTGGGGATGTTAGGCAGTACTTAGTTGGAGTTGCGTGCCTTGTAGCTTGAAAAGTTCTTGCCAAAATTTGTTGGTGAAAGCGGGGTCACGATCAGACACAATGGAAGTCGACATGCCATGCAGTTTGAAGATCTGGTCCATGAAAGCTTGAGCCACCAAAGTGGGGGTAAATGAGTGGGGTAGAGCACAAAAATGAGCATATTTAGAAATTCTATCCACAACCACAATGATGACAGATTTGTTTCCCGACTTTGGGAGACTAGTGATGAAATCCATGGAAACATTCGTCCAGGCAGAGGTAGGGAGTGGCAATGGCTGTAAGTTTCCTGGTAACTTGATTGTTTCTCTTTTGTTGCTTTGACACACATCACATTTAGATTCAAAAGTAAGAATGTTGTTTTTCATGCTAGTCCAAAAGAAATAATGACGAGCAAGAGCATAAGTCTTTTGAAAGCCTGAATGCCCTGCAATTGGAGATGAGTGCAACTCTTTCAAAATGTGGGTTTTGAGGGTGGATGTCGGTGATATAACTACTCGACCCTTGTAGCGAAGAATATCATCCTTCCAAGAGTAGTCGATTGAGGAATTAGGATCTTCTCTCAAGTTATTAATAAGTTGAGAGAGAGAGGGGTGTGAGAACCATTCCTTGCAGGCCTCTTCAATCCAATCTGGTATGGGCAGGGAGATTGATAGCAGGGTGCTTTCATCCTCAACTTGGTGCGATAAAGCATCAAATACTACATTGTCATGCCCTTTCTTGTAAATTATCTCATAATCATATCCCAACATTTTGGCCAACCATTTATTTTGCTGTGGCGATGATAAACGACGCTCCAAAAAACATTTTAACGTTTGATGGTCCGTGCGGATTTGGAAACATCACCCCAACAAGTATGGTTGCTAGGTGTCTACTGCATGTAAGATGACCATCGTTTCTTTCTCATAAGTAGATTTACCTAGATGTTTTCCACTTAGTTTTTGGCTGGTGAAGACCAATGGTTGACCTTCATGCATTAATAAAACACCAATACCAATACCAGAAGCATCACATTCAATCACAAAAGATTTGGTGAAGTCTGGTAGGGCCAATATGAAAGTGAAGAACATGGCCTATTTGAGAGCCATGAATGCCTACTGAGTTGCATCAGTCCAAAGAAATGATTTTTTCTTGAGAAGATTAGTGAGGGTTCTAGTAATGCGACCATAATTGCAGACAAATTTTCGATCGTAGCTAGTGAGACCCAAGAATCCCCTCAAACTCTTCAAGGTTTTTGGTTGGGGTAAATCTTACATTGCCTGTATCTTTTTTGGATCAACCCTCACTCCTTCACGACCCACAATGTGTCCCAAATACTCAAATTCTTCCATGCCAAAAGAGAATTTGGACAATTTGACAAATAATTTGTGATTCCGAAGCAATTTCAAGATCAGGTCTACATGCTAAAGATGTTTTTCCCAGCTTAGGTTGTAGATGAGAATGTCATCAAAGAATACAAGGACAAATTTTCAGAGATATGGTTTCAACAGGTGGTTCATGAGGTTTTGAAAAGTAGATGGAGCATTACAGAGACAAAATGGCATGACCAAGAATTCATAATGGTCTTCATGAGTTTGGAAGGTATTCTTGGGAATGTCTACTTCCTTCATGCATATTTGGTGATAGCCAAAGTGAAGATCTAGCTTGGTAAAGAATTGAGCACCATGCAGTTCATCAATAAGATCATCAACAATCAAAATAGGAAATTTGTCTTTGACAGTGAGCTTGTTGAGTGCCCGAAAGTCTAGAAACATGCACCATTCTCCATCTTTCTTTAGCACCATGACCACTGATTATGAATAAGGACTGATATTGGAACAAATAACACCGGCTTCGAGGAGTTACTTGATGATTTTTTTAATTTCATTCTTTTGGGAGAAAGGATATCGGTACGGGTGCACAATAGGCGGTTGGGCTCGCGGGACCACAGGGATGCTATGATCATGTTCACCCCTAGAGGGTGGAAGTTCTTTAGGTTTTTCAAATACCTGGTGTTGGTGGTCTAAGACTTGTTGCATCTCAGGATGAATATGAGGAATAATGGATTCAATGGCCTGGATGGCATTAAATTAGGTGATGACTCTGTGATGGCCATTTTTGAAAATATTTTCCATTCGATGCGAGTTGATGATAGTAGGAGCACTTGCCTGGAGTCCATGTAATGTATGAATGTGGTTGTTCTACTTAAAGCTCATATATATCTCCTAGAAATCCATTGTGATTGGGCCCAGTATGCGAAGCAATTCAACACCCAAGACAATGTCACAACCACCCATTTCAATAGCAAACACGTGGGTCTTTAGGTGGTAGTACCCCATTTGAAGTTTAATATTTTCACATCAGCCTTCACATTTCATGGTCCCCCCCATTAGCAATAAGGACTTGGAAATTAGCTACTACTCACAAAAAGCAATGAGAAACTTCTGCGACTCGCTTATGGATATAATTATGAGTGTTGCCACTATTAATCAATACCACGATCGATCAATGTTTAACAAAGCCTTGAATTTTGAGAGTTTGAGGTGAAGAAATTCTAGCCAAAGCATGTAGTGAGATAACCAACTCATTTGGTGTAGTTGTGAGATCATTGTCAGTTTGGGTTTCCCCAACTTCTTCCTTAGGCACCTAAATTTGGGTTTGTTGCATTGATGTCTAGGAGAGTACTTATCATCACAGTAGTAGCACATTCATTGTTTTCTTCTTTCAGCCATTTTTGTTGGTGACACCTTTTGAACCTTAAGTGTTTGGGTGGGGCCCTGAGCTAGGGTGGGACGCACCTTGGCGACAAAATTTGGACAAATGGACTGGTTATTGACTTAGTGGGTCCTGACCCAAGTTCAGAGTTAAGTTTTCCAAACAAATCCCTACATTACTGGCCCTTTCAGCATCAACCTGCGGAGCGCGGACAGAAGTCTCACTCGAAGTAGTATGGGGGGATGTTGGAACCAAGTTTCCGCACCTAGAGATGAGCGTGAATTCATTTTATACCCTTAACCTGCCTTCGTGCAAGTTGGTAAGCCTTTAAGGCTTATCGATATAACCTCCTCTTACCAGCCTCTAGGCCTTTGCGAAGGTCTACGACTGTCTTTCGTGGACCCTAAACAGGTGAATCAACCACTTATGTGCCTTTGTAATTACCCTTAGTTCTGTATTTATCCAGATCAACTTAAGTGTCTGATAACTTTAACATGCATTAAGATATCCTTCGTGTAAATAGATATTATTACTTGCGTTCTCACAATAATGTAAAACATGCTGAATCACAGATCAATATAGTATTAAATCATAACCCCATTATTCATCATAACATAAATGCATTCATTCATAACATAAGTAAATGGACAAAACATAGATATTTATGGAATAATCTCTTTATTGATACTTCAGTTCTGCTTACAGACTCAAGACTACCCTGCACACTCAGCTACAGGGGTCCATGCACTCAGCTGTGAACTCTACTTTAGGCCTCTACGCACTCAGCTACAGAGCCTCTCTTCTACTCCAAGACTTTTCGCTCTTCACTTCTACTGACCCATTACATTTATTGATCTCTCTACTATTATCTGCCTTAGATTCTCTAAGGCTCTCCTTATTATACAATCCCATGGTCCACAGACCATGGGTAGATATACTAAAGCCGACACAACTTACATAAAAGAAGGGAAAAACCTTTTATGACACTTTACTATCTACGCCTATAGGCCTACCAACTTCTCTTCAATGGTGGCACAAATAACATAGGCCTCCTCCAGCCAAGGCCCTAATCTAGCCTTGAGGACCACATCTTTCTGTTGCGCTTCTTCCACCTGTTCGAGCAACTGCTTTGCCTTATTTAGCTTAGCCAATCGTTGTGATATAGTGATGGTGCACGCCATTGCTCTAGCTTCGTCATACTGCTGTTGAAATTCATGGGCTTCTGTGTTCAACCTCTACAGATTAGGATCTTCATGCAGAGTCATAACGACCTCCATAGACTACTCAAAGAGCGTGGTGTAATCTGCCACCGCGACATTTACTGTTGCAACCACATCCTTCACAGCGGCTTCACGCTGTGCTCTGACCTCTGGTGGAGTTGAAGGCTATGACTTCAACTCAAGCTTTGTGATTTTAAGGTTCAGTTCAAACTAAACCTTGGCCATCTTTGTATTTGCATCATGTACATTTGCAGCCAACTTCCTAATATTGGCCTCTAACGACGCTTCTTCTGGTATATGTAGTTTTGGAATGGTTTTGCATGCTTCAGCTACCATGGTTGCAGTTCGATCGCTTTGCTCTTGAACCTTCTTCCATGCTTCTAGTGCGGCCATCTTCTGAATGAACATCTATTCACTGTTGACTTTTTTCTCGTTGATCAAGCTCAGCGTGCGCTGCTCACAGGCCTTGATTTTTGTAATCACACCTGCTTGCAGTGTGTAAAGGAATTCACTAGGGATTGTAGCCAAGTTGAGGTCAACATTCCTCAAAGTGCTGACAGTAGTCTTGTCAGCATTTGCCTCCGCGCTCAGAGATCCATTAGGCAGCGCGACGACTCGAAGATCCAAGGACTGAACCAAATCTACTACTGGAGTGGTCTCTGGCGCCAAACTAGTTGATGTTGCACTACTTGGCCCTGCACCTGCTTGGAGTCTAGTGGTTTGGATCTGTAGCTCGCGCAAACCCGTCTGTATAGGGACCAATGCTTGCTTCTACTACTGCTCAAACTGCTGCATGAGTTCTGCTATCATGTCCCTTACCTTATCTCCATATCATCCAAGTCGCCCTCCATCAAGGTGATTGGATCGAGCGATGACTTGGAGGCTTTGGTCTTCTTTCGTTGTCCCTCCTTCTCTTATTCCCTATGTCCCTTTACGCAGAAAGGAGTGCTCTCCATATCTCCACTGCCCTATTCTAACTAGTCTTCTTCCTTCGTTTGGGGCGAAGGAGATTTCTGACTTCTATGAGAGTGACCCTCTTCTTGATCTGCTTGTTGCTTTGAGGCACGATCTGCTTATACGCGAGCCTTTTCCTTAGTCTCCTTCTTCCTCTTTTCAGCCAACTGCTAAACCTTTAGTTGAGTTTCTTCCTTTTTCTGCTTTTCCACAGACTTCCTAGTCCCAGTGGCCAAATCCGATGCTGTGTGCCAATCTATTGGCTAACGCTTAAGGACTTATGCAATGGCATATTTCATAGCCAAGTAGAGAAGATCATACCACTTCTGATCTGGATCCTTCAGTGCCTAGATGTAAACACGGTGGAAGTCCGCGTAGCTAGATAGCTTCTAAAAAATGGTTGGTGACAACCGCGACTTTCGTTTGATGTCTGCGCAGATTCTTGCCTCCATGAGCACCCAAAATATTTTTCTTTTTCGAACCCGCGTAGCATCCTTTGTGGCCCATAGAGAAACAAACTTGGCTGCTTCTAGTAAATCTATCTCAACTAGAGGAAACTAGCTATTCTCGGGTAACTCCCACATGACCAACACAATTGATAGTAATAACCATGAGTAATGAAAGGTCTTAATTTGGTCCTGTGCCTCTCTGTAGTTCACAAGGAACTCGCTGCACAGTTAGTGCCCCCAGTTGAACTGTACGCCCTTTGCGCACTGAGCCGCTAAAGAAACCACTGGTGCTAGCACCTTGTCCGTGCGAAACTTTTTCATTACTTTTCCAGCAAAAATTTGGGTGGCAACCTTCACTGTAGGGTCAGTAATAGTGGAAATGGAATAGCCACATGCTTTCATGACAAGTTTGAACTTGTCCTTCATCTTCTCGGTGAGGTCGTGCTCAGCCATCTTTCCGCCAAATCCATTTTCTGGATTTAGTCAAGAGTGAGGTAAGAATGTGATTCGATGGATCAGCATATCAGTGATTGGTATCAGCTCACTCAACCACAAGCACTCGTCATGCACAAGGCATAGTAATTTCTTAATGACTGTCAAATTTATGGGGGCGCGGTGGTAGTGAGGCACCCATAGGATGTTCAACAACCTTGCCTTGTTCATCCTTCGAATCCATTCCCTGGCTCTAGCACGGTGATACCAGACTCCTTGTAGAACACTCGCTTCATGAAGGTATCAGTATCTAGGTGGGGGAACTGCTCGATGTCCCCCAAATCCCAATAGTCAAGCTTTAGATGTGAGGTGTGCGCCAAGCGTGGAACTTCAAAAGTTGTGTTTTCTGGCAAGAGGGGTGTGTTAAGGAGGAACTATCCCTCATCTGGGTCCTTCGATACCTTCACCTTGCCCTGGCATGAAAGGATGTATTCTGGTAGCTTTGAAATAGGGTCTACCTCCTCAATATTGATGTCTTCCATGCCATCCTCGACCTCCATATCTACCACTTTGCCTTTCTCCTGCGAGGTCAAATTTTCTTTTCTCTAAGCCTGTGTAGCTGTATGCTTCCTTGGTGACTCACGCATCGACAACGTCTTCTTCTGTTTATCCTTCTTCGGCTTAGGAACATCTTTCATTGGTGTAGTCTTTAGCCTAGGTGACCTCAGCGCCTTAGGTGTTGCTACGGGAACCTCCATACTCACAACCTCAGTGCCTTAGGCATTGCTGCGGGAACCTCCATACTCACGACCTCAATGCCTTAGGCATTGTTGCGGGAACCTCCATACTCACGACCTCAGGGGAAGCTCCCTCAGAGGTGACAACGTCCCCAATACTAGCGGTCTTAGCTGGTGCAGACATGAAGTTGTTAATTTGGTTTTGATCGAACTTAGACACAGTGCTTGCAAACAAATTCTCAAAGAGCTCATGCAACAGGAAACGAAACTTAGAAATTCTCAGAATGCGAAGTGTTTCCCACTAGATAGTCGCCTGTAATTTATAGGCAAGTTCGAATTCGAATTCGACCATTGCCCCTAAAATCCATCCATCAATGCGAGATTGATGGAAGATTTCCAAATATTTCACACTTGATTTCAACCTTAAATTCTTTAAATGTTGGTCGTCCGCTCCTCTTAATCGTCTTATGGCAGTCAAATCTTGAACAGTGAGAGTAACGGTCACTTTATGGCTACGTTGTGTGGTCTCCACCCTTATAGTGCAAATCCCTTCGCACTTCTGTAGGTACTGTGACATCCTCCTGTTCTGTGCAGAGCCCTGATTGCGTAGCTTTACAACCCGGGTAGTGTAATTTATAGTCCTGCGCCTCCTTGCAGCTGCCTGGAGCGCTAAGACTATGCTATTGTCATATAGTCATCTGGCCGGATCCCCAGTGTATGGCCTCAATTGGTTTCCATTTACCTTTCCCGGAAATGGATCTCCATTCAATTTCACAAGTTGAACTGCTCTACCATTGGTAATATCCTCGATAATATATGGTCCCAGTCAATGCATCTGAAATTTTCCTGGAAACTTATCAAACGTGCTGTCATATAATAAAACTAAATCATTTACCTTGAAGGTGTGCAGTTTGATGTGCCGATCGTTCCATGCTTTTTCGCGCTCCTTCTGAACTTGTTGATGGAATCCAGCCAAAAATTTATCTTCCTCCAACTCTGTTAGCTACGCGAGCCGCTCTTCTAAGGCTCTGCGGTCCGCCATTCCTGTGAACGCCGCTATGCGTAGATTAGGCACAATATACTCCATAGGCATCGCAGCCTCTACACCATAAACCAACCTAAACGATGTTTGTTTAGTCAACTTATTACAAATAGTTCTATAAGCCCATAGCACAGTTGGTACGTACACATCCCAGTCATTCCTCTTCGCATTGTAAACTCTCGTCAACACATTCTCCAATATCTTATTAAATGCTTCCACTGTTCCATTTGCTTGAGGATGATATGGCGTGCTCTTTTGATGATAAAATTGGAACTCTTTCGTCAGTGCGCTGATGGTTTCATTAAGGAAGTGTGTACCACGATCACTCATCAAAAGCTTCGAGCAACCAAACCTGGTCAACACATACTCAAACAGAAGTTTCGCTGTTTTTGCCCCTGTACAATGCTTCACGGGTTGCGCCTACACCCATCTGATCAAATAATCAGTCGCAGTGATGATATACCGCGCACCCGTCTTCTTCCCTGGAGGTTGAATTGGTCCTACAAAATCAATTTCCCATTTTTCAAATGGATGCAATGATATCTGTGGATTCAAAGGAAACTCATCCCTCCGTGATGCCCTGCCCGTCCTCTGACATGCATTGCACACCTTACAATATTCTTTGGAATCCTTATGCAATGTCGGCCACCGCAACCCAGCACGTAAAATCTTCTGCATTGTTGCCTTTCTTGCATAATGGCCTTCCCCAGCTCCTCCATGAGCTTCAGCTAGGATGCTGCTTCGTTCAAAATCAAGCACATAGCGTAGCAGTATTTCATTTGATCCCATCTTATACAAGTGACCTGCAATAATAGAGAAGTCTGTCGCGTGCACCACTAATTCCTTATTTTGTTGACTAGTGTACCCCTCTGGAGCCGTTCCCGTAGTCGGGAAGTTGATGATGTCTGAAAAATAATTGTTTTCCACGCGCACTACAAAGAGCTGTGCGTCAGACAATCCTTCATCCAAATTAGTAGGCTCTGAAAAATGATTGTTTGCCACGTGCACTACAAAGCGCTGTGCGTTAGGAAATCCTTCCTCCAAATTAGTAGGCTCTTCCCCCATTTCAATGTGCGATAGATGATCTGGTCTTGAATTCATTCTCCCTTGCTTCACAATTACTTCGAAATCATACTCCTGAAATAACATCAACCATCTGCATATTTCCCCCCAAGCACAGGCTTGTTGACCAAGTACTTTAATGCAGAATGGTCTGTGTACATCTTAAAGTGTCCGCCTGGCAAGTAATGCTTGAGCTTCTAAAACATGTATACCATAGCCGACCCTTCGCACTCCATCGTCAAATAGTTCTTTTCAGTATTAGACAGCTTCCTGCTCGGAAATGCTATCGGGTGATCCAGTTCTCCTTCACTGGCCTGTGTTAGTACTGCTCCCAGTGCAATACATGATGCATCCAAATGCACATGAAATTCCTTCTTCCAATCTGGGAAGACTAGGACCAATGCAGTGACCATATTTTCTTTTAACACATCCAAGCTCTGTTGACATTCTTCATTCCAACAAAATGTAGCACCCTTCTTCAATAGCTTTTCCATCGGTGCGTAATCTGGGCATAACTCTTGATGAAATTTCAATAATAACCAGTATGACCCAGTGTTGGGCGTCGCTGTTTAACACTCCTTGGCGCCTCCAAGTTAATTATGACCGAAATATTAGTTGGGTCCACCATTAATTCATGTCTGCACACTACATGACCCAATAAGATTCTGAAAGGGATGCAAAATAGACACTTCTTCAAGTTTAGCGTGATCTGATACCTCCGACACATATCCAACATCAAGCGCAAACTAGCTACATGGTGCTTTACAAGCCCAAACACCATCCAATCATCAAATGATACCTCCAAAAACTTATGAATGAACTCTTTGAACGCTGCAATGACTAAGCGCAAAAAGATCGTTGGTGCATTCTTAAGTCCAAAGGGCATGCCCGTATACTAAAAGCATCCCCACTCAGTGACGAAGATAGTTTTAATCCTGTCTTCTGGCGCAATCTTTATCTGATGGTATCCAGAGAACCCATCAGTAAACAAATATGCTTCCTGTCCACAAACATTATCCAATACCTCATCAGTGAACGAAGTTGGAAAGGGATCATGAATGCAAGCATCATTCAATTTCCTGAGATCTACGCAGATCTTTATCTCATCCTTCTGCTTATTTTCCTGAACTACCATAGGACTTACCCAATCAGACTCCTCCACTAGATTAATAATACCTGCTACCAACATTTTTTCCAACTCCAAGTGAACCTTTTCCTTGTACTTATGATTAAGGCGATATGGGCACTTCTTCACATGCTTCACGTCTGGTTTCAACGTTATTTTCATCACTCCTAAATCTCCTATTATCCCATTCAAGTCTGAAAACTTTGTAGGGAACAAATCCTCATACTCGCAGAGCAACTCAGCGACCTTATCCACTGTAGCATCATCCTAGTAGTCCTCCATCTTCACAAACGTCGGCTCCGCCTCTGTTCTAATGTTCACTTTTCTAGTTTTTAATGGCGCGGTGATATCTAGATTCTCTATTTGCGGCCCCTCAATGTCGCGATGACCTTCTGCCTCTGGGATATTAAGGTTCCTTAGATCCTCCTCTTCATCTTCAACAGTCACAATGTAGCACTCCAGCGCATGGCGCATCTGGTGGTTCAATGAGGTTGAATCAAATCTAAGGGATCTTGCGGAATTCTAAAGATCGCTGCTTTGACCTCCTGCAGTGCTTCATCGATGCACTCGAATCCATATTCACAGTTGAATGTCATTAAGAATTCCTGTCTCAAGATATTCCATTCTTTTGTGCTATGGTGGAGCTCTGTTTCCAAGTACCAATTCATTGGTATTACATCTAAAGTATGATAAAACAAATGCACCCACTCCAGTTGTGGTTCTACTTCATTTGCATAAGTCCATTTTTCTAAGTGATCATACGGATCACTACTCCCATCATATTTCTCTGTCAATCGCACCTTTGGGCGACCAAACCGCACTCTCATCATTCTTCTGTATTCATGTCATCCATTTAAATTGACTTTATGCGTACCCCACCATCTCGCAGGCATAGTGCGCAGTGCCAAATCTAGTGCTTGGAAGTGATGCTTCTCAGGCACTTCCATTTCAAATCCAAAAATTTATCAACATCAGTTAAACCATCATAATAAGGAAAAATTCTTACTTCCGATGATACACAACGCAACGATTTAGTCATCATATTACAACATAGCGTAGACACTTCGTGCAATTGTTTCTGCAAGTGTTCCAATTCCTCATCTGAATCTATTGTGTAGCAGATTCGTGGTCCCATTCAATACGTCCATTAGCTGTTAGATTCACCCAATATTGATCTCGCTCCGTTATCTTATAAGTCTAGTCCAAATCATCATCACTTTCATAATTGTGGACCGGTTCAGTGTAGCGCGGTCCTTCTGTAGGGTCCAAAGGCAATACTACTTGGAGCGATTTTCTTTCAAATAACATCGTAAGCTTCTTCAAATTGATCACCCCATTCATGTCGATAGCCCATTGATCCCGAGGAGTGCAGGGTAGGGATTGTTGTCATCGACAATCTCTATCACTTCGAAATCAGCCAACGTGCTCACGCCTTCAATATCTACTGTCACTTCCTGCAATCGTCCCATGGGGATAATCTTTTGCTAATTCACCATTCTCAATTAAATTAGAGACCAGTGCAACGTAGGTCTCCCCATTCTCTCCCATGTTTGTTTCGCATAAACATTCGCATCTGACCCAAGATCCATAATTACTTGGTCCATTTCATATTCGCCTATTTGCTTAGTGAGCCTCATCTCATGCGCTGTTCTTGCCTTATGCTTACCAATTTTCCTGACCACGCAGGGTCCCTAAGGAGTATTTTATTTACCAACGCATTTATTGATCAAATATTGTAACCCTTTCACGTCCTTGCTATCACTTAGCAGCTTCATACAGGTCTCCAAAAAGGTAGTAAGCAAGGATGGGTCCATTTTTTCAGACTGCTTATCTTGACTTCCTGAGGTAGAAGCCTCAGCGAAGCTTTTCCTCACTTTCATGAAGGTTTCTTTCGTGCACTGTAGATCAAAGCCAACCTCCTTCTCTGGAGCTTTGCAGACTAATCCAAATCGGATCCACAAAAGACTGTCAAGAACTTTGATTGTATCGAGTTGAACAAATCTCTAATGAAATCCAAAATAACATCAAAAACCCCCTGAACCAGTGGCCATGGCAGCCGGCGCGGAACGACGAGGACCTTGGTCAAAGTGTGTTGAATGAGGCCCATGGAGAATGTGCAGGAGGTCAAAACAACCCCTGGGAGCCCCGGATCGGGAAAAGGCCCATGGAGACTACGCAAGAGGTCAAAACAACCCCTGGGAGCCCCGGATCGGGAAAAGGAGGCGATTTTGATGCACGATTAGTGCTTAAGCACTAATCGCGCATCGCTAGGCAAATAGGGCCAAAATGGGGGAGCCTTAAGCACTCGGTTATGCTGGGAGCCAAAGGACCGCGAGCGAAAAAAGGTAAAAAGTGCCAATGTACGATGGTGGGACCCACGGCCTGGAAACCGGTGGTTTGATCGGGGCGCCCTTGAACAGTAAGAGATTTTGGGGAAAGTGGAGCGATCACAATTAACGAACGATGCGTGGCAACAGAGGTGAGAGAAAAACTGATGTGATCACGCGTTATTGGTCGAGCAAGTCAACCGCGCTCGACGTGTGTATGATGTTGGATCTGGAGGAGCCCAGATCGAATGGCTGAGATTGCTCCTGATAGAAAGAAGCGGAACCGATAGGGAAATAAGCTGTGATTTGAAATGGATTTGGAATTCGTTGACCGCCACAGTGGAGGAAGAGCATATTCACGACATAACCAGAGGAACGAACCGACGAAGCATGCTGACACCAGTTAGATGGAGCACTACCTGAGTGTTCATGTTGACGCCGAACAGGGAACTCTAAGCACAGCTGCAGGAGGAGAATCGGCGCAGGTGGGAGAGGAACCGAACATGCATAGGATCGACTGGTTAAAGCCATGAATAGAGACAGTCGAAAGAGGAGGAGGATTTGGAGAAAAATCCAAGCGACTGAGAGAGACAGTGAACAGTGAACCCCTAGAGGAGGACTGAACACAGAGAACAGTCAAGCCAAGTAGAGGAGACAGAGGGCCGAGCTGACCACAGGCAGCATTAAGCACCAGAGAGTTTGAAGATTCAAGCCTTCCCAGAGAGGAATTTGTCTGGATTGAGCATCATAGTTGGCTCTTTCCACTGTAGACCAAGGGTCACAGGTTTGGTAGGAAGAAAAGGAGTCTGTGAACTCTGAGTGGCTTGGAGAATCCAAGAACCACCCTGCCAAGCAAATTCTGCTTCAGGAGAACTCGTATTGAGTCCCTGTATTGTAATTTCTTTGTTATAAGACACAATAAAACAAGGCCACTACTGAAGCTAGACTGGAGACGTAGCCCTGGAGAATAGGGTGAACTCCTTATTAAAAAATGTTTGTGTCTTTGTGTTGCTTACTGTATTTCTTTGCTGTCTTTCCATTTAAACTGTCTATGTATTGGCAATCTGATCGATCCGTTTTTTCAATAACATAGAACACACACACTAGCACATGAGTATGTAATACCTTTTGTTTAATAAATCTTCAACTGAGGTCACTCATAGGGTGATTATCA
>APFE030088865.1:277286-327332 GCA_000404065.3 Pinus taeda
GGATGAACACTTGTGTTATGTGCAACATGCTTACAATAGAGCCAAACACTCTTCTACACAGAGATCTCCTTTTGAGACATGTTTTGGTTTCATACCAAGGTCTCCTTTGGATTTTGTCTTTGGTAAAGATACCATGGTTAATAGACACAGTGATGTGCACAAGGCAACTAGGTTCATTGAACAGATCCAGGAGATCCACCAGGCAGTACAGGAACAACTGGAAAAGAGCTAGGCCAAGTACAAGGCTAGGCATGATAAGCATCGGATGGAGCATAGTTTTCAAGTTGGAGACCAAGTCTGGCTGTATATCAATAAGGACAGAATTCAAGGTGAAGGTAAAGAGCTAAAACCTATCAGATATGGACCCTTCAGGATACTTGAGAAGATTGGTGTGAATGCTTTTCCCCTTGATTTGCCAGCATACATGCATATCTACTCAGTTGTGAACGCAAACTGCTTGAGGTTGTTTGAACCTTCAATGATTGAGGAACCTGAAGAGCAGAGTCAATTACCTTCTGTTGATGACCTGCTACTTGAATACCTTAATGAGTTGCAGGAAGACACAGTGCTGGACAGGAAGGTGAGGACGACACACAGTGGACAGGTGGAATACCTCAAGATTGGGCTTAAAGGTTCGAAACCGAGCAATGCGAAGTGGATTGAGATTGGACAAGTGAGACAACATTTTCCTCACTTAGTCGATGCTTGAAGAAAACCAACTTTTGGTGGTCCAAAATCTTTTTTAGTAGGGAGGCCATGATCCAAATCGGATCCACAAAATACTATCAAGAACTTTGACTGTATCAAGTTGAACAAATCTCTAATGAAATCCACAACAACATCAAAAACCCCCTGAACCAGTGGCCATGGCAGCTGGTGCAGAACGAAAAGGACCTCGGTCAAAGCGCACTGACCGAGGCCCATGGAGATTGTGAAGGAGGTCAAAACAGCCCCTGGGAGCCTCGGATCGGGAAAAGGAGGCGATTTTTGCCAAAATGGGGGAGCCTTAAGCACTCGGTCATGTTGGGAGCCAGAGAATCGTGAGTGGAAAAAGGTAAAAAGTGCCAATGTACGACGGTGGGACCCATGGCCTGGAAACTGACGGTTTGATTGGGGTGCCCTTGAACGGTAAGAGATTTTGGAGAAAGCGGAGCGATCACAATCAACAAATGATGCGTGGCAGCGGAGGTGAGAGAAAAACCGCCGTGATTGCGCATTATCAGTTGAGCAAGTCAACTGCGCTCGACGTGCGTATGATGTTGGATCTGGAGGAGCCCAGATCGGATGGCTGAGATTGCGCCCGATAGAAAGAAGCAGAACCGACAGGGAAATAAGTTGCGATTTGAAAAGGATGTGGAATCCGTTGACCACCACAGTGGAGGAAGAGCGTATTCACGACATAACCGGAGGAACAAACCGACGAAGCATGTTGGCACCAGTTAGATGGAGACACGTGGCACTCCCGGAGCGTTCATGCTGAAACCGAACAGGGAACTCCAAGCACAACTGCAAGAGGAGAATCGACGCAGGTGGGAGAGGAACCGAACAGGCATAGGATCGACTGGTTAAAGCCATGAACAGAGATAGTCGAAAGAGGAGGAGGATTTGGAGAAGAATCTAAGCTACTGAGAGAGACAGTGAACCCCAAGAGGAGGAATGAACACAAAGAACAGTCAAGCCAAGCAGAGGAGACAGAGCGCTGAGCTGATCACGGGCAACATCAAGCACCAGAGAGCTTGAAGATTCAAGCCTTCCCAGAGAGGAATCTGTCTGGATTGAGCATCACAATTGGCTCTTTCCACTGTAGACCAAGGGTCACAGAGCTGGTAGGAAGAAAAGGAGTCTCTGAACTTTGAGTGGCTTGGGGAATCTAAGAACCACCTTGCCAAGCAAAATCTGCTTTAGGAGAACTCATATTGAGTCCCTGTATTGTAATTTATCTGCTATAAGACGTAATAAAACAAGGCCACTACTGAAGCTGGACTGGAGACGTAGCCCTGGAGAATAGGGTGAACTCCTTATTAAAAACTATTTGTGTCTTTGTGTTGCTTACTGTATTTCTCTGCTGTCTTTCCATTTAAACTATCTGTGTATTGGCAATCCGATCGATCCGTTGTTTCAATAACACAGAACACACACACCAACACATGAATCTGTAATACCTTTTGTTTAATAAATATTCAACTGAGGTCACTCATAGGGTGATTATCAGATTACAGATCCATTCACTTTCTTCTAGCTGCTTTCCCCTATCTTTGCCAGTCGTCATTCCACTTTGCAACACGATATTCACATTAGGATCCTCTTCGCGGGGTTCAGCCCTCATCATTTGTAAGTTCTGGGTAGGCTGCTGTGGCTGCGTCTCCTTTTCGTGCATCTTAGCTATTAATATAGGGTAGTCTTCTGTTGTGTGGTCAAACTGAGTACAGTATCAACACGACAAGCGCGTCGGGTTCGTACATTCACGTGCGTAGTGTCCTGGTCCTCCATAATTGTAGCAAATAACTTGTCCCTGACCTCTCATAGGTCCTCCTCTGCCTTGGCCTCGTCTGCACCTGTGATATCCTGCTCACGCTCCCCCAGCACCTTGATCCGGAAGTCGGGTTTTTGTCTTTATCCAATATGCAGGGGTTCTTTCCATGATAAGCTCATAGATACGGCACTTACGCTCATCGTGATCTATTGATTTGTGAAGGTTGGAGAAGAGCTGTTGCAGTGTTTGTACAAATTTCTACAGCAAGTGACAATTGTCTATTACATGTTTTCCAGTTACCTGACAGATAACACACCACAGCGCGGGCCCTGTACTTAGCCCTGCTTGATATTTCAGCCTCAGAGGCATCGACCCTCCCCTGCAACATAATTCGCGAAGACAGGGCAATGATCTTTATCATGCCATTGACTCTTACATTTCAAACACCAAACTTCTTTGCGCACCTCTGACCAAGCCACTTTATCCTTCTTTAGACTTTGGAATTATAGGCAAATATTCTGCGACTCTGCGTGAATTTGTTGAACTCCTAAAGCAACATCTTGAATTGGTGTCTCATGCAATCTCATCACAATCCTAGGGCTTTTACCTGGGTCCCAATATTTTTCTATGATAAAGAAACCCTTAAATGAGGCAAGAGTGAAGCCACAAACCATTCGCGGTGCTGTCCATCCGTAAAATTCATGTTAGCTTCGCAGATCTTGCATTTCCATCTCTGATCCAACTCCTAGGTTGTCTTGCTGGGCTTCATCATGATTTCCTTGAATCCCATGATTTATTGCACTTCAGACTTGGGTTTGATGAATTCCTTATTTAGTGCAGTTTGAATGTCTGCCAACACAGCAGTCGGGTTATTGGTATAGTACTTAATGTACCATGTTAGCGCGTGATCCTGTAAAGAAGTAACCGACATTTCTTTCTTCATCTGATCATTTGTAATATTATAGGCTTTTCACACATCATTCGCAACGAACCAAAATTGGTCTGGGTCCTCATTTCCCAAGCCCTTGAAAATGGGAAACTTCACTGTATTTGCCATATTAGATGGTGGTGGAGGTGGTGGCGGTGTGGGCAAAGGTGTATTCGGCAGAGGTGAGGATGGAAGTGGTGTGGGTGGATGGGGTATTCAGGAACCCTTGCTTTATTAGCTGCACAATGCTTTGCGAAGAATCCTGTGCTGATCCTTCGTCGTCACTCAGAGGCGGCTCAATCAATGGGCCATATTCAAGGCCTATCCTCCTTCTATCGTTGAATAAATTTCCACTTCATGTAGCTCCAAACATGAAGGTAATTGCATAATTCGTTTTTCACATAAGAGAATTTTAATACAAGTATTCAAAGATCTCAAAGACTTACCTCGTCGTCCTTTGCAGAAGTGTCGCTCTACTTCACTGTAGCTAACCGAGGTATTGACTGTGAATCTTGTCACAAACTCTCCGATGACATGGTCAAGCCAATGATTGATAGCATGCGCTTCTAATCTCCACACTAGCTTCGAGGTTCACACTATTGGACCATCAAGCCTCCACTTTTCTTATCTATCCACTAATTTAGTGATCCAATCGTATAGCTCAATCGGGAAGGAACAAAAGAAAATTTTGTGTATCTCTGTGTACAGATACCTGTCCAACAACTGTTCTTTCATCAATCGCGGATTTCTGTTTTCTTACAATGCGAATTCGTGGATATTTCTATCCAACCACTCCTTAATTTCTTTCTTTGTTGGATTCCAGTGTTACGACATCACACTCTCTTTATGCAGATCCTGGTCCTAGCAATGAAACCATTTGTTGGCTTAGTGGGTCATGACCCAAGTTCAGAGTTAAGTTTTCTAAACAAATCCCTACACTATTGGCCCTTTTGGCATCAACCTGTGGAGCGCGGACTGAAGTCTCACCTGAAGCAGTATGGGGGATGTTGGAACCAAGTTTCTACACCCAGAGATGAGTGTGATGCCGTTTTATACCCTTAACCTGCCTTCGTGCAGGTCGATAAGCCTTTAAGGCTTATCGATTTAACCTCCTCTTACCAGCCTTTAGACCTTCGCGAAGGTCTACGACTGTCTTTCGCGGACCCTAGACAGGTGAATCAATCGCTTACGCGCCTTTGTAATTACCTTAATTCTATATTTACCCAGATCGGCTTAAGTGTCTGATAACTTTAACATGCATTAAGATATCCTTCGCGTAAATAGATATTATTACTCGCGTTCTTACAACAATGTAAAACATGCAGAATCGCGCATCAATACAGTATTAAATCATAACCCCATTATTCATCATATCATTGTAACAACCTATCTATAAATATAGAGAACACAAGAATAATAGCAGGCATACGATGCATGCATATGATAGCTGCATATGCATGTGTTGCATACACCGCACTAGTAATTATATACTAAATTAACTATAAGTATTAAATATCATGACACTTCTTTGAATAGAGGTTCTACTCATCCATCAACGCCGATATTGCTTAATGTATCATAATTAATGGGTAAACACTAAAAGAGGGCTATATAAATTTATATATTTCAGATTATTAATAAAAATTATATTAATAAATTAATAAAATGATTAAAAATATATATAAGAAATTAATTAAAAGGGTACTTAGTATAATGTTATAATCTAATTAAAAGGGTACTTAGTATAATGTTATAATCTTAATATTAAAAGAAGTACTTTAATAAAACATAGAGAAATGTAATTTATTAAATCATAAAGTATATATATATATTATATATATATATATATATATATATATATATATAATATATATACGTGTGACCATAAAAAGAAATATAGGAGAGATGATACGTGACATGGAAGGGTGTCACTAGGAGACTAAGCGGTGGGTTGCTGGTGGAAGAGCGGCCACCGCCAAGAAACTAGATAAAAATCATCGAGCAAAATTTTAGAGGGGAGCTAGGGAGGAAGCAAAAGAATGGAGGAAAGGGAAATTGAAGGAGGAAGAACATCATAAACTGAAATTACCCACAGGAAGAGCGTGGATTGTTCTGAGGCTTCTAGGCATGGGGGAACAATCTGCTTCAACTAAGAAGCTTACTGGACTAAGTAGCAAGGATATGCTCAGTTTGGCTGGGTGGATTCGGGCTTTTGGTAACCGAAGTAGAGTAGCTAGAGGCATCATCAACTGCAAGTGCACAGGTAAGTACCCTCAGTAATTCTGTTAGTTAATTGTAAAAATTTCAGAAAATTAATTACAGGCTCATGAATCTGCTTATGGCCCTGCCAAACATAAAATTATTCATTCATAACAGAAGTAAATGGACAAAACATAGATATTTTTGGAATAGTCTCTTTATTGATACTTCAGTTCTTCTTACAGACTCAAGACTACCGTGTGCAGTCAGCTGCAGGGGTCTGCGGACTCTACTCTAGGCCTCTGCACACTCAGCTATAGAGCCTCTCTTCTACTCCAAGAATCTTCGCTCTTCACTTCTAATGACCCATTGCATTCATTGATCTCTCTACTATTATCTACATTAGCTCTCTAAGACTCTCCTTTTTATACAATCCCATGGTTCACGAACCATAGGTATATCTACTAAAGCCAACACAACTTACACAACAAAAGGGAAAAAGCCTTTATGACACTTTACTATCTACGCGCTCTGTGACCACAACTTGCGGAGTATTTACACTTTACATAACAAAAACTTGGGCTCTCTGCCCCAAAACTTGGTCTTTTGCCCCAAAATTGACCGCAAGGGACCCTATCCCAACACTAGGTAGTTAAGACGATTTCCACTTCTAAGGCCTTTTTAAAGGTGTCCATCCAAGTAGTTGGGTGGTGCATCTAGACATGGGCTTGGACTTCTTTTATGCCACTGATGAAACACTCCGAGTAGAAGTCATCTGCTAGATCGTTAGTTTTGATGGCCAATTTCTCAAAGGTTGTAATGTAGTCCTTTACTGAGCTTGTTTTCCTGATTTTAGTGAGATGACCCAAAAAATTAGATTTGCAGTCAGAGAGATCACATATGGATTTTGAGAACATGTTCCAAGTCAAGTTCCCTGGATAACATTTTTGATGCCACTGCCACCATTTCCATATCTCTTGGTCCAAATAAAGGGCTCCCACATGTATTTTAGTTTGATCTTCCGAGATGTCATTAAGGGAGAAATACTATTCCATTTGTGCTACCCATATAGTAGGGTTAGAGCCATCAAATTTGTACATGTCTAGCTTGGGTGTCCAGTGGTGGGAAGAGTGGTGATTTCCATAGAAGTGAATGTGATGGATGGATTCTCCTTCTATGTATGCATCAACATTAGGCTCCTCCATATGAGGCGGGTTTAGAAGGGATGATAAATGTGAGAGATCTTTGAGAACTGTGCCCTCGAATATGTCAAATTTTGCTTCAAGGTTGTTGACCCTCTCGAGTGCGTTTTCCGCATCCATAACTTGAGATCTAGTACCCTACATATACCAATTCGACACAAATATTTTTGAGCTTACTTGAGAGTAATGTGCTTGGAAAGAGGGCAAGATCGTGGTTCTAATGATGTGGATCACTTGAGGCTGTGTTGGGAAAAAATTTGGGACCGCCAAAAAATTTGGGGCTTACAAGTGAATGGTACCACTATGACCAACTTTTCGTCCTCAATATTATGGGCTAAGTCTCTTGTAGGTGCTTGTGATGGTCTCTATATTTTTTTGTACTTCGAAAGGAGTTTTACTCCCCGCTGATCAATACTGTAGTAGTTGAATTCCAAAAAACTTGATCCTTCCCAATGTCCTACGAAAATATGTCCCAGATTATAGTAGAATCAAGCCTCACTGTGCAAAGATTCTGATCGGCACTACGAAACCCCAACTGCTGAATCTGAGTTGCACATCGGTGACAAAACCCCATCTGTTGGATCTGATTTGTACGGCAGCAACAGAACCTAAACTGCTGGATCTAATTTGCACTGCGGTGATAGAATCCCAACTGCTGGATCTGATCTAGAAGATAAGGTAGTGGGTGATCTTCAGATAATAGAGGGAACTATGGTCACAAATGGGTGTCAGGTGCTATAGATTGCAATATACATAGGGGTCCAACAATAGTACTCGACCCAATCTTTCAGGGTGCTAACTAAGGAGGATCGACTATACCCTTAGCCGTACTCCTAGACTACCCTATCGTATGTGCGAGCAATCTCTCTGAGTGTTGTTCTTAGTGTACTGTAGCAGCAAGACAACCAATGGCTTATCTAAGCCTAGGTTTCAGGTGAGCCTAGGGGGATTTCAATATACCCAAGGGTACGTGGAAGTACAGTCCGTAAGCGGTTCTGACTAATGCGCTACTACTCGAAGGGGTCCCACAAGGGTTACAAGGGAGTCCAACAAGCGTGACCACCTCTTGTAGTTCCTATGTGCATGAATCCCTAATCTGTAGGTTTATGCGCTTAATGAAAGATCCCGTGGTTTAAAGATGTCATAAAATGTCTCTAGCCTAAAAATAATTATGCAAAAAATGAAGGTACAACCGGCCCTAGAAATTGCTCTGATACCACTTGTTATGCTCTTGACCTGTGAGAAATTACAGAATACTAGAAATACGAAGAAATATAGCCCAAAACATAAAATAAATTGAGAAAAACAACAAGTATTTTATTATTCAGAAATAGATTCAATGTTCACTTGCCTCTTCGATGGGGCAATCTCTAGCAGAGAAGAGCTCAATTACGATAAGACTCGATGATCTTTCCTTTACTAAATAAGACTATTTATAGCTAAATGACATCCAAAACCCTAACTACTAGTGGTCCCTTGCATAACACGGGTTACCCACTTTATTTATTAACTATGGCCTGTTTACAATGAATTGTGGTCCCTTTTCTCTAATGTGGGACAACCACTTACAATTATTAATGCAGGATTTATTTACTCTCTAACTAACTATGACTATGACTTGTCCCATTGGGCTTATTACATAAATAAAGGGGTTAGCGTTGGACCCTAACAGTACCTGCCTTGTCCTTTGACTCCCGATTTGCAACACTGCGTCTATCAATGATCCAAGTCGATCTGGCCACTGAACCTCAAGTATCCAGTCTGCTCACTAGTTGTGTCTTAGTCCATCAAGGGCACTATAGATAGAGACTCATGTATTATTGTCCACAACTCTGTTTGTGAACAAATATCAATTTCCCACTATGTGTCCTCAACTACTCAGGGACTTTATCCCACTATAGTCTTCCTGCACTGCTCCAATGAAGGCTAACATAGGGCACGTAGGGTTGCCACCTATCACTGTATGATGCCCATCTCTCACAATGAACACAAGCTAGGAGGACTTCCCATCTTCTTCTGTAGATGTCCTTTTCCACACGACAAGTCCAGGGCTACTCGAACTGCTCTTGGCTGATTAGAACCTTGAGCTCAACAAATGCCACTCTAGAAACTACTTTTGTCCATCAAAGTGATGCACATCTGGCTCCAACTTGGGAACTATCACACTACTCTCCAATAGGCTATAAATTCCCAATCCATTGTCCCCTCTCATGCTGCCCTCTAGCAAACCACGAGTGTCCAATACTTGTTGTAGCATCTGCACATTAGTTAGGGCATCCTCACACCAAGATGACCCTTCCTCTTGGCTGCCAACATAATTCACCAACTATCCACTCCTAGTACACCCATCCACCTAAAATCCAACCATTAACAAGGTGACATATACAACTCACTGTTGCTTCCTCCTTGACCTCGATTTTGTGCATTCTCAGGCCTGGTCAGGGCACACAACAACCCTAAACCAATGCCCTAACTTCTCCAATCAGGTTGTTTCCTTCAGCTATTGGTTTCATGGTATCCAAGGTGTTGTTGTAGGCCTTGGGTGCATCCACAAGGCTCCCTAAAACACTTGGCTTAGGCCACACTTAATCTTCCCACTCTAACACTACAAACAAGCCCAATACAATAGGAGAATGCCCCTATTTTTGTTGGAAATACTGTGAGGGGGGTGAATCAATATTTCCTTTTTTCTTTCCACAATTAATTAGTTAATCATTAAATCATTGAGAGCATTCAGTAAATAAAATATAAACATCAACACAGTGCACAAGATTTGGCTTTAATCAAAATCTTTATTATGCATGATACACATACAACAATTTACCAGATGAAACTAGAAGGAAGTGAAGTACTCCCAAGGGGTTTTTCCAGTGATCTGGAAAGAAGAAAATGTCCTTAAAGATTGGGTTCTTGTACCAATGCGATGGTGCAGCTTACAATTAAATTTCTTATTGCCAGCACCCTCGGTGCATCTACATGCCTACTTCAAGGAAGACTAAAATGACATTTAGGCTAACCCTTGGTAGATTAGGTTGCATGCTTAAGTCCCACTAAACCATAATATAAAGGTTTGAATCTTTAATGTATATTTGTTCATATAAGAGATTTGTGAAGAAGTTCTTGTTAATCATGAAACTTAACGCCTATAGGAAAATTCCCCTTCACTCAAGAATTGTACAAGGTGATTTCTTTCATTGGATAAAAATTTGGAATTGATCTACAACTAAAATCTACCGTAGAATCAAACCCCATAAGTTGCATACAACAAGGTACTGTTTCATTCGTAGACCTTATCTTATCTATTTAACTTTGACAATGATGAGTATAATTTGGTAGATTTTCTTGGTTTCTATCACGAAGGTCACAAGGTAGTGCAAATATTAATGTTTGGACCAACAAATTTAATGTTTGAACCATAATTGGACCCTTAGTTCAATGTACAATTTTAGTAATGAAACCCTTTTGTCATACTATATTTTCCTTCACTGAGAAACACCTATACAATATTATGACACCTAAAATTTGAACTCAGGAATTTAAGACATTTTGTCACCTATAATTGGACTATGATATCTAGTTTATCAATGTAGAATTTTAGCAGGGAAACCATTTTGTCATGTCATCTTTTCCCTTACTAGGTAACACCTACAAAATATTATGAAACCTAAAATTTGAACTTAGAATTTGAAGGCCTCGACATAAACTATCGGTAGTGAGATTATTACTGCCATGCTATTATTCTCATGCTAGCAATTCCATGGAAAGGGTGTCCTATTTACTTGAAATTAATTGGAATTTCACTAGCAATTTAAAATCTAGCCAAACGATCAAAATAACGTGCAAGTATTTAATGTTACAGGAAGAAGATTATTGTAAGGGCATACAACCATGTAATCATCACACTTTCATGTAGAAGGGACATGGAATTATGTAAGGAAAACTATGATCGCCTGGGACAAACTATGATTTCTACAAGAAAGTGAAAACAATCACTCAGTATAGCTGTCAACTCCATCATTTCTATCTCCTTCTAGATTATGCTTTCTTTAATATTAATTATTGTTAATTTTAGTTCATGATTCCAATTATTGCTACTTGCAGAATCTATTGGTTGATGTTTATCTAGGTTTACCATGTATTCTTGAAGAGAAAATATTAAAACATTTGGATTTTGTAACCAACAACAAACTAAAATCCAGCTTCAAGCCTGGACTGATGAATACTATTCTCTAGAAGAGGTAAATTACCAAAAATATCTTGAAACTCAGGTATATAAAGTATTCATGTCCCCTTGACCAAATATTTAGCTTTGGGTAATCTCATTCATAACTTATCATTTGAATTTACTTAATATCATCATGTGTTACACTTAGTATGCTACAGTAACAACACATTGCATAGCACTAAGGATGCTATACAACATTGCATCACTTTATTACAAACCGCTGGCTATGTAAAAAGGAAGCAAATCACAGGTACAACAACTAAATGATTACTAATTCCTCTTCTTTATTATGAGTATGAAACAACTAATAGACATTAATAAAATTCAATGTAGAGTTTACACCAACCAGAGCTTCTACTAGGAATCTTCCAGGGACAAAGCTATGGAAACTTCAGTTAATGTGCCAGCTAAGGAGTGGACGTGTTAGGGTTGATAAGGCAAATTATTAGATGACCTTCAGGGAAAAATAAAACCCCTTATTGTAACTCAAAGGAGAAACAATTCATAATTTAAGTGGTTGACCTAGAAACATACCAAGACAAACAACAATCCCTTATCAGAATCATGTCAAATTACCTATGGGCTCATAATCCGAGGCTTTCATTGAGCCTATAGTAGGAAGGTTTCATCAACAACGAAAACCTAGAACTCCGTACACAGGGATGACCTGGATGTAGTTGAACAACCCAGGCCATTTAGACACTCAACAGTGGAACCAAGCTCACAATTCACCTCCCAACCATTGACAGATTGCCAGTGTGATACTTTGTTGGCATATGTCACCCCCTAACATGTAAAGCTGGTTCCAATGGTCAACCCATTAGGTGTACTAGGGAATATAGAGGTGTTCCACACCTCCACTCTTCATGATTAATTAGTTGCAGATTCTTGTTTAGAGTACAAGTAGGCTTGACCATGGTTCTTATGTCTTAGAGTTTTATCATGGGCATGACTAATGTAGTTGGCCACACAAAAATATGTTTTTTTTTTCTTGTTTTTTAAATCAAGTTGATAGTGCCCACGAGGCGTAGAATAGGTGGTAATGGGGGGTATTTTTAAGTCACTCCTTGATGTGAAGGTCATCGATTGAAACTCCGTGGGAAAAAAACCAGTCATGTTAAGTGCTGGTGTGGCGTGTGATTCCCGGGGAATTTTGACGGCTTAGATGCCTCTGGGTCGTAGTTTCTCAAGCCACAAGTCAAGAATGATGTAATCTTTGATGAACTAAAACCACTTGACAAAAAAAATCATGTTGATAATGGTTAAAAGCATGTAATTTTTTTTTTTAAGTCACATATTTAAATTGAGAGGGATAGATTAAATCTAGAGAGAGGTAGAGCATGTACACCTTCATAGAATTTAGTAGTCAAAATTTGTGAGGAGAATATCAATAGTAAAATTTTAATTCCTAAGTTCATAATAAGATAACCATTTAATTTAGATGTTCATAATCAAGCTAGCCACTAAATTGGTGTATGAGACCTAGACACCCTTGTTTTCAAAATAGGTCAAATCGTTGAGTCTAATAGAATATCAAACATTTCTCCCAACCAATTGAGATAAATTTAGTTGAATATTTAATTATGTGTGTAAAATCCTTTCTATATCATATTATTCTTATATCTTATATAAAATCTCTTTTTAATCCTATGTGTGCATGTGTCAATTGGATTTATTTATCAATACAAATATATATAATTTTAATTTGTCAATTAGATTTAGGTTGGGATAAATGTTATAATCTCCATCCGACATGTGTCATGTTTATGTATATATTCCTCATATGAAAGATAAATATATTTCTCATGAAATATATATATATATATATATATATATATATATATATATATATATTATATATATATATATATATATATATATATATATATATATATATATATATATATATATTATTTTAAATGTACTATGGATATAATTATATAATACACACGATAGAGGAATACCTGGTCACATCACATATCCTGAGTTATCAAACACCAATTTCGAGTCAATGTCTAAAGTCATTTTAGATTTGCCTTGTTTTTGTTCACTTCTTTGGTCTTCTTGGGCCATAAGGCCCGATCTAGGTTTACACAATTGATGCAACTATTTGAATCACACAAATCTATAACAAAAAACCCCATGCACCACCCGATTTGGGTTGGGAGAAGGGTTTAAATAATTGAAATAGGCGGAGGAGTTTTAGCTCTTCATTAAAACCTTTAATGGGAAGTCCTTTCTTTTTTGGGTTTCTAGTTCAGATTATGTGGTGAATCTCAAAAAGTAGATATAGAAACAATTGGGATATCTTGTAAATACACAATGTCTTCTTCATCAATGGAAGAAACTATAGGATAATTTTAAGCTATAAGATTACAACATCTCAAGAGAATTCCACCATCAGATTGAATCTAAGGCTACGAGGGGATGCTTTAGGAGCCATAAACTTAGGAGGATTTGTTTCCTACAAGGATGTAACGTGGGGAAAAGCCTCCAATCCATTAGATCTACCACAATACAATAATGGACCTTACATTGTTGAATAGGAAAAACAAGATCCAACCATGGAGGTTAAGCTAACATAGGTAAATCAATTTTTTATGTTTTTCAATCAAGGGCAATTATTTTTAGATTCAATAGTTTTCGGCCCAGATTGGATGCTTTTTATTAGTGAGTTTTTACAACTTGGACCAAAAATGATAACACGTACATTTTCTCACAAGGTTTCTTTATTGTTCAGTTTGATACCCAAGAAGAAGTGGAGATAGCATTGAAATAAGGGCCCTAGCCTTAGGGAAATGCATGGCTCTCCATTACCCCTTGGTTCCTAGATTTTGATGCCACAATAATGGCAGTCTCAACAATGCCAGTATGGGTGAGGATACCAAATCTTCCCCTTCCTTTCTTACATCACAAGGTTCTTAAGGAAATTGGGAACACTCAAGGGTCATTCAAAAAGATGGACCTTGAGAGAATAGAGAAATGGTTATTTACCTTCACCAAAATATCTGTAGAAAAAGACCTGAGTAAAGATCTACCTAATTGCATTCAACTAAAACATAAAAATTTCTAGTGGAACCAACTTCTGGATTATGAAAAGGTTTGTATGTGAATCATGTTACCAAATAGGACACTTGTAAAACACATTCCCGTAGGCAAAAAATAACCCAAAAATTAAAAACGGGTAGGACTGCAAAAAAGAGGGATGGAAACCTTCTAATCTCTACCTCATAGAGGAAGAAGAAGAAGAAATCACAAAGAACCCTACAAACCAAGAAGAAGGGGATTCTCTAGTCTGGAATGGAAATGCAACCCATAAGCAAAATTGTATAGAATCAGAAGCGATCCATGAAATAGAACAACATAAAAATGTGACACACAAAGAGAATGGGATGATGGGAACAAAGAGATTTCATGTTTCTAAACGTTTAGATTCAGATAAAGAACTCCCATCAAAGATAACTGAAAGTGATGTGGCAACGGTTCTAGTCGACCCCAACTCAAGAGGATGGAAGAAGGTCCAAAAAAATAAAGGAAAGAAAGATAAGTTAAGTGATTATTATCACACTTAACTTTTCTATTTTTTTCTTAGTTGTTTCTTATGAACATAAGTCAAGACACTGCCCTTGCTAAATGCAGTTAGCATCTACAAAATGTAATTTTCTTCCTTTTTTTTAAGTTGAATAAAACTACTAGTTTTTTCCCTTTGGAAAAAATTATACAATACACACACACACACACACACACACACACACACACACACACATATATATATAAATATAAACATTTCCAATTTCATTTTACAAAGAATTATGTTGTAATTGTTATGTAGATTTAAACTAATTTTTTATATGTACATTTTTTATTTTCTTTCTTATTTATATTTTTTGAATCTATTCCTTTTAATTCCTATCCCCTTTTTCAAGTGTGAGGATTCTTAAAGTAATAAGTGGATTAGTTAGCAAGGATTCTTATAAGTAATAGGTAGATTAGTTGGATGCACAACGAGTTAAAAAAGTAAACAAAGACTCTTTTCCTCCTACACTGTCTCTCTTCTTCATGATTTATTTAGGTCTTTCTCTTAATGTTTTTAGGTCATTGTAGGATTATTTATGATCATTTCCAAGGGCCTGTTGATGCCTCTAAAATCGTAGCACCAACATTGGGGGATAACCACCCGGTCTGGACCTTAGTGCAACTCCTTATCTGTTTGGTATGGTGGTTTCGACTGGATATTATGGGAATAGTTTCCCAATAAAATATGATTTGATGAATGGGTGTTTTAAATATATAAAAAGATGATAGGTGGTTTAATCTATAAGCTCTAAAATATACATATATATCTATATAACTTGGATGATCTCATTATAATGTGATTTTTGATGATTCCTAGCAGACAAATGATAATATGGATTATTCACTTATCTACAGAAAGATGCATTTAAATGATGATTACTTTGAATAAGAATTTAAATTCTTATTCAAAGTAATGTGAAAACATATCGCATGACATACTAATATTCATTGTTGATATATATATATATATATATATATATAACAATTCTAGATCATTCAAAAGTGAAATAATACAGAGCTGTTTGAAACATGGAAATATATTAATTATAACAAATCAATGGAATGCTAATCACATAAAACAAGACAAAAAGAACAATAATAGAAGTATTGTATGCATTTGGGTCTCATTATGCAAGTAACAATTTGGTTGAGCCTTCTTATTCTGAGAACTGCAAGAAGATACAAAAATGCAAGTCTTTATGAAGCTTTTTCATAACAAGTCTGAACCTCGATCCACGACTTATAAAAAATAATTTAAGAAGTGCAGAAGTGTGTTTGAAACATGGAAATATATTAATTATAACAAATCAATGGAATGCTAATCACATAAAACAAGACAAAAAGAACAATAATAGAAGTATTGTATGCATTTGGGTCTCATTATGCAAGTAACAATTTGGTTGAGCCTTCTTATTCTGAGAACTGCAAGAAGATACAAAAATGCAAGTCTTTATGAAGCTTTTTCATAACAAGTCTGAACCTCGATCCACGACTTATAAAAAATAATTTAAGAAGTGCAGAAGTGCAAACTTCTCAAGTCTAGTTTTACACAAATTGAGGACCCTTTCTAAAATGACATGAAAGGGTCTTTATAGTAAAATTAAAAACAAACTATCCATAAAAATTGCTGAAAGTTGTTGGAACTGCCTTCATCAAAATATGGGATTTGAATTTCAAAAATAGAATTGCGATAACCTTTGAAGAGATTCATTGTATCTATTTTTTCTCTTGTATCTTCAATCGACAAATTGAAATCATGGTTTGGATTTCTGGAGGATGACTAAGCCTGGTGTGTAACTGTCCTGCGTATGTGGCATCTGAGAACTCGGGCATCATGTGATCAACGACATCAACAAGGCACTTGATAGTCATCTGTTGGGTGTGTGGCTTGAACAAAAAGGACCAATGTGCATCCCAGTTAAGACCTTGTACTCTGTTGAGCTCCTCCTCCTTAGTGTCCAAATCTTGCTTCCATTTCTTCTCTAAAACTTTCGCCTTTGGAAGTTTTCTTGGGGAACATTCAGAAATTAAATTGGCACCATATAAGTTATCATTCACTAGCTCAATAACATTATTCATTATAGCCCTGGCCCTGGAGGTAGCTCTTTCTACTTTTATCAACTGTGTTTCCCATTCTGAAAACAATATCTCTTTATGAGACTCTTCAATTATAGGTAATTTAGCAACTCTTCCATCTTTTGTGCTTTGCTAGGAGAGATAATTTGTGACTTTATCATCCGCATCTTCAAATTCTAACCTGGTATCAACTGCTTGTCAATCAGTGATGGCATTATGATGCATAATGGATCAATAAGAGATATTTTCTGGCGGAGTAGATTCAGTTGTTGAGATAAAGCCTTATTTTCCTCTAAGGCTTCTTTCTTAAACTCTTCAACCTTGGGATAATATTTGAATTGTTCTATTGAGAGTTGTAACTGTGTAATTTGCTCTTCTTTAGATTTAATCTCTTGTTGATGTGTCAATTTGTGTTTCTCGAGCTCTTGAGACAACTGTTGTTGTCCTTGAATGGCTTACTGGTCAATTTTCTACTTTTTCAGGTTTAATTGTTCTTCAAGCTGCTCATTCTTCTGTTTCTCTACTGTTAACTGTTCCTCAAGTCGATTAATCTTTTGCTGCTCTACTGCCAACTGTTCTTCAAGATGATTAATATTTTGATCCTTTTCTTTGATCAATTGATTCACTTTAGTTGCCTTATCGATTGTAGCAGCTGTGTATGCACCTGCAAATTGGGATAGCTTAGTCAAATCCTTCGAAGGATTGACCTCTGAATCTTTCCATATGAAATTCATAAATTCTGATTGAGGAGCTGTGGATGACGTTTGATCTATTTATTTTTCCTTTGTCTCTTGACTACAACCCTGTGTTTTGGGTTGTAAAACACATCCAAGGGTGGAATTTCCTCAATGTTCAATGTAATCTTTCCTGAAGGATTTTTAGGGATTATTTCTATCTCTTTTCTACCTGTGTCTTTGCTAGATGTCTCTTCAATAACAATATCAGCAATAATGGGCCGTTGTGTTCCAGGAGGCGCAGATGTGATAATGTTTTGAGGATCATTCTGACTTTTGATCCGTTGATCAAATTTCTCCCATTCTTTAATCAATATGGGATCAATGTGAACATCAGTTTTTAGTTGTTCACTGGCCTTATCACTTGTTTCAACTTCTCCAGAAATCTTTTCTTTAACCTGCTCTCCGCTGTGTTTTGCTTGTTGAATGATTGGTGTAGTACTTAATAAATCCAGAGGTACTTTCAGTAACCTCTGTGTCTTGTATTCCATGAATTTGTCCATTTTATCACCACCCAATTTGAATTTTGTCAGATGACTTACTGTTGAGAATAACTCTCCTGAAGCAAATAAGTCATCAAACTCATATTCCTCATGCAACAATTTATTAACTTTCATTTGAGTGGTGAAATTGAAAGCATCCTTCTTTGGGTCATATTGTCTTTTAGGAATAACAGCTAGACTCAGATCCTTTGTCTTGTATGCTTCTTTCTTGGCATGTTTAAAATCATGTAATGAGTAGGTGCCGCAACGAAGAGGAAAGGCAGGCCAAAACTATTTCTTGGAGTCTTTAATATTTCTAGACATCCCTTTTTCTACTATCTGGTAGGCTACTTCCCTAGCTAATAGCTTATCTGGAATGTAAAGTGGAAGGACATGAGGATCTGTAATGCTGCCAAAATCCCTAACATAGGTGAACGTCTCTTCCCTGGACTAACTACCGATTGAGGTTAAATTGATGCTAGCCTCGTCAGACAGCTAAGGAGTAGGTTTATTAAAGATAGCTTGATGGACGGGTAAAATGAAACCATGGCAAATCCTGTATAAATGATTCTTGTATTCATAATTCCATAAGTATTTATGGTAAATATGAATGGGGGTTGGGTGCTGAACAATCCATTTCCAACTTAGTATGGGAAAGTTGGAATTGAAACAAATTGTATCAACTATGTAAGCACTCATATGGAATGGGGGCACAACTTGGGTAATGGAAAATCTATTTTTTCTATAATCCAGTATTTGATTAGCCATTTTATCCGATAGGATAGTTTCCCAATCCATGACAAAGTATTTTATCGCTACTTCTATCAATGGAACCATCTCAATAGAAAATCTAGCAGAATCGGGGCTTCCAAAGAGTCTACATATCATAGCAGCAACATAACAATATGGAGAGGTTAATGAGTCCACGGAATACATACCGGAGGATTCATGTTTGTGCTTGTTAGAAAAGTGTCTCCATTGCTTGATAGGGTCAGATTCAATGTCATTCTCCTTGGCGAAAGCTTCCAGGAATGATTTGTTGTAGTGTCGTTGGGGATCTGGCAAGTGATACATTCTCTTGACATCTTCAGGTTTGAAGGACCCAAGCATCCTTCCATCAATTGTGAAGAAAGCTCTGTCAGTTATGTTAATTCTCTCGATTACCCATCTTACCATATCATTATATGGTAAAATCTTTGCATGACTGCTTAATTCAAACCTTAAAGGATTGTAACCATAACTACCTCTTAATGCATTATTGTATCCTCATAACATGAAACTTTAATGCTGAATTAATATATATCGCATCGCAAGTTTTCCAATGGTCCTTTTAGAATAGGTATCACAACTCTGCGATTTTGCGATTAGCGATTGTATTATTTTAATACGTGTAGAGCCATCACATATCGCAAATCGGGAGTTACAAGTGCTATGTCCGAAATAATTCCTTGTATTGTTGCGATTGCAATGAGTGATGAGGTGGCACGTAGAGTTGGCAGGTTCCTTTCAAACTTGGCAAATTATGTTGTTCCTTCGTAAATCATGTTGTTCCTTTATAATTGATTGAACTTTATATCATGAGTCTTCATAGTATATGTTACTTGCTTCTATTGAGAGCACAATATGCGATATGCGATAGCCTTATCGCATCGCAAAGTTTTAATGGAGTGCCCTAACTTATTCCTTAGGATTACAGATATGCGAAATGCGATAGTTATATCACATCGCATATTTATAAATGGATCATTTCAATTTAAAACTTTGCGATGAGGAGTTTTGAGATGAATTTGATCGTGTCACACATTTTCAAATGGATGTTCATTGGTCTTAAGCAATTGTGATTTGCGATGAGAAGTTCTAAGCACTCATAATGCAACTTTTATATGAAAAGTATGGAAAATCTATTTTACTCAAAAGGTTTATTGTTTTTTATATCCTAAAGGGGACCTATTTCTTATTTAACATCTTTAGACTAAGATTAAAAATTTCAAATGGGGAGGGTTGTTGTATAGCACAACAGGGCCTTAGGAATGTGTAAACTAGTTTCAACATTTTCAAATTTATTTCCCATGCCATATGGAACCTAGTTCTAATTCACAGGCCATTCCCTTACTAAAGGTTGTTAATTAAATTATGGGTTGCTTATGGGTTATTGCAGAAAATTTAATTTTCAATTAAAGCGTGTATATAGGTCTTAGGCCCAAGTTTTTAAACTAGGACCACGTATCATGAATGAGGCCCTACACCAAAGCCTCAAATAATCTATGTATATGCATAGAAATTATAACAATAAAAACAGTCATTGTTCCCTATAGAAAAATTTCTATGTATCATTTCTCTAAAAAATCAATGTTTTGAATAAGAATTTCCTTATGTATTAATTAATATAAATGTGTTAGATCCTAGAATTTATGAAAATCAATTTGTATGATAGATTTCATTTAAGAACCCTTATAAATTTACAACACGAATTAATAACTTATACCTACCATATTTTAAGAATTAATTCAAAGTTTTAATTATGGGATCAACACGATGAAATGCCTCTCTTGATAGGTAGTGTATGTGATGTTCCTTGATCCTATTGTATGTCCCTTGTCGAATTCCTTTTTCCATTGGTTGAGATGGATGTTTAACTCCCAAGCAATTAGCAACAACCTCATCAACTCCGTAGCTCCAAGGAAACCTCATACTTTCCTCATCCCCCATGCCCTAAGCCCTAGATCCACAACTCTTGTATGTACAAGGTACTAGAACCATATACCAAAGTATCACAACATAGTTTTTGTAGTTTCTTCTTGACCTCCTCTCCAAAACACCCCTTCCTCACAATTTCTTGAACCCTGAACCTCTCAAATCCCTTTCCCTTATCCCTCCTTCCACCAACTTTCCTCTAAAATATCCCCTTTCCCCTACCATCAAAGCTCTGATGGTCTATCCTACTTAATAATTAACATTTGAGCCATTCACTAATAACTTGATTCAATACATAACCACTTCATATATGTATGTATGAATGAATGAATGTATTTATGTATCAATTTAATCAGTTTCATATTCACATCAAAATCTAGTAAATTAATTCAATTAATAATAACAATAACTTTATTAAATTTATTTACTCAATAAATAAATTGACGTAATCAAATCAGTTAGATTAATACTATTCATAAGCCTCATCAACTTAATTAACTTAATAAACCAATCAAGACTTAATACACCTATGACAATAAAGCATAATTATTATCTTAACACATCATAATAATACCAACACACACACACACACACACAAGGTATGGATGTGTAGTTAGTGCATGCATAGCTTGTGCATATACTAATGATAATAACCATCACACCTAATGTAAGTTCCATATATTCCCATAACTAAACTTATAGTGCAAAGCATCTCATACATAATTAATTAATCATTTACACCAATCATAATAGTAGAAATTAATTAGCCACAAAAATGGAATATAAATGAAACATTTACCTATTTCATTGTAATTGAGTTAAATATTCAAAACAAAAAAAGGGTATAAGTAAGGAACTATGGTTACATGATTAATCCTAACAACACTCTTAACTACTCTAAACACACGTCTCTCTAACTTACTTCCATCTTCAGGATGATATCCCTCCTCTATTAAGCTATAACAGAGCGCAAAATATATTGACCTAAATCCATATAGAGCTTGTAGATGTAGAACTGTCAACCACCTTGCCCAATATTTTTCAACAAGTAACTGGCAATCACCATCACATGTCTAGGGAGTGTGGCTTAACATCATTTTTCCATGACTCCAAGTTTTGAAGGGTAAATAATAGGAAATGCCTCCACCCCTCCTGATACAAATAGGGAACACACTATCATGGATCATACTACAACACTGTGTTTTGGGAGTTTTTCTATTAATTATCCAATCTAAAGTAGTTGTGCCAACTAAATGGCTTGGACTTGCTCAATATGATAGCAAGGCATTTAAACATATATAAAATAGTATAAGGATGATTCCTATCATATTATTTCTCATTGGATGTCCATGACATCAACCACTTACTATCATTATTTTTTGGTTATCACATAGCTCATTCAACTTGTAAGTTAGTTTACAACACAATCTCATGCATACGAGCAACTCTATACATATTCAATGACTTGGTAGAGTGATTTCCTACATTTGGTAAGGAGTGGGAGCTATGGTTATAAACATAAATGCATACCAACACATCATACATAAGGGAGTGAATAATTGAACCCCTTACCTTAGCTCATGTTTGGAGTGGGGTGGGTGGTAGGAGGCATGCTTTGATATGTTGGTCACAATAAAGAATGATATCATATGATTGTTGGGGAAGGGTACTTTTATTTTCCTCACAAGGATAAGTTCTAGTGAATGCCATGTTATTGGAGGTGGAAGGGGTGGCGCCAAGCCTAGATGATTGAGACTCAATCATGAAGTGATCTAGTTGGAGGGTGGTTTACACACATGAAGATTAACCTCGAAGGTCAAGGCTACTCAATGTTTTACCAATGAAAATATGGATTCATGATAAGGGAGCGGGTGTTGTGAAATAGGAAAATTGAGGCCACTAATTTTATGGTAGTGAGTGCACTCTAAATTACATGCTTGGATTATTCCCAAGGTCAAATTAGGGCATTGATGAGTGCACTGACTATAGAACTTACAAATGGTACATGGGTGATCATTATAATACAAGAGTTCCATTATTCCTTTGTTTTGAGAATGGTTATAGTGGATATTTTAAGTACCCATAACATTAATATGATGTCCTAAATGTCATTGGAATTTATAATGCATGTTATTATTACTCCCCTTGAATAATGAATTATTAATCCATATCTAATGGACTTGATTTTAGCTACATTGGGAAGAAGAAGATAGGGCCAAATTAATATGTGGAGAACATGAGTGTGTTTCCAAATGTTATCTAGGAGGACCACTATAGGCTATGGTTTTAGGGGTTATGTGCTCTGAAAGTATTACCCATTATGGGTGCAAAATCCATGTCTATAAAGGAAAAAAGTGTTAAGGTGGCGAATCATGTGGTTTTAAAATGTCGTTTCCAATGGTGAAAAATGTAGTTTGGGTAATGAATTTTTGCATCGAAAGAAAAGGAAAAAATATCAACCCTAATAATTTTATCAAAGCTCAAACAGTCATCAAACTAGAAACTATGGCTTCTAATTGTCTCGAGAAATGGTGATGAAATCCACCAATGAACACAAGTGAGGGTGTGATAGAAATAATTGTAGTGAATTTTCCTTGGGGTGAAAGTCTAAGAATGCACCGACTATCTATCATAGATTCCTTTGCCATCCCATGATAGACCTAAAGTTCTATAATTAGGACACCTCAAAAATCATGGATAAGGGGTTAACAACTTCTAATTATCAAGGGGTGACATGTAACTTAAAAGTGTTGGATGGTTCCATCATACTACTAGTCTTGACCTAATCATAAACACTAAAAAAGGAGCACTTCACTTGTGTTGGAAAACCCATATTCTAGAAAGGATTTCAAGCACCTTAGGAAAATGAATTTGTTTTAATGAAAAACATTCATGGATAATTATTAGGATAATTATTCCACAATAATAACTATATTATTATTCCTCAATGTACTTGAGGGAGGATTTAAAAAGTTAAATTCAAGTTGCATTAATTTTAAAAGTCTCGCTAGAGGTTGACATCATGAACCAAGAAATCACTCAAATTTACATGGAAGCACAAGGTGAAGGTTATAATTTCATTAGGGATAGGTTTTAAGTCCATCATTGTGTGTACAAGTGTAGTGATAAACAAATGAGAGTGTGGAATAAAATTTTGAATGTAACTGTGAAGAAATAAATAATTCTAAGAGTGATAAATACTTGGAAAAATGAATTTATTTCCTCACCTACAATGTTATTTTATTTTCTAAGGACTAACATGATAAACAAAAAATTTAGGACCACCAATAATTCATGAAAGAAAATGGATTTTTTCCTATAAAGCTTCATTAAAAGTTTGCGCTGATTAAAAAAATAAATACATTTTGAAGGGGTTGCATGTGTTTTATTTCTAAAAGTTTAACAAGTTTGGGAGTCGCATGTGTACATTCTTAATAATAGTGCAATTCACAATAGTCAACAATGTATCATAAAAATGACTTTTTTGCAAGATTTGAAAGGCAAAACCTACACTGAGTAGTGTCATAATCTAAGGAAAAGTAGCATGAAAATGAATAAAAACTAATTCATAATTGCATGAAATGCCAAGGATTTAAAATTTCAATTTTTTGGCAACTAATTCGTTTCTAGTAGGGGTTTTGGTCTCAATCAAAACTTAGTGTAAAAGGAAAGAGAGGGCCCAAAAAATGAAGAAAATATATCTCTCCCCATTGGAGTTTTATTATACAAAAATCATATCTCAACTAATTATAGACTTAAGTGTAGTCAATTGTAAGTGGAAAAGGCAGTGGTAGAATCAAATATTAGCCTCATGCATGTATATTAACTAAGAAAGCATTCACACAAAGAATTTAACTGATTCAAAATGACGACTTGGGGAGAAATATTAATCAAATGAAGATGCAATACAACATGAAATTTCACTTGAAAAGAATATTGTAGATGTGATTCAAATCCTTGTCCATGGGAGGGTTCTTTTATTCCCTGAGGTATCTCCCTTATGTTGCAATAATATGAAAAAAATTCCCCTTATGCAATGTCCCTTTGGAGGGAGAAACGAGCAACATTAAGTGTAATAAAACGAAAGAGATGTGATTGGAAGAAATGGATTTATCACTCTTAATAAAATGTCAGTACTATAACCATCACACCAAGAAGCTATATGAAATGCATTGGGAATGTCCGTATTTATAGGTTGAAATTGAACTAAAAGTGAAGGCCCAAGGTTGGCATATGGGCACCGATATGCTCCTAGGTTGTTAAAATTGACAACTAGGGCCAAACTCCATATGGGTCACCTCATTTATAGTAGTGGATATTTTTATTGGATTCCTCTCTGCGAGAGGTGTAGGATTGATCTAACGATCATCCGATTCTAACATGTATTCATGGATATATGAATTTATTTGTATTCTTGACAATTTGTCAAGGTCGACGAGCAAGAAAAACAATCATTTTCACCCCCAGCTTATCCTCAATGTTTCATATAAAAGGAGGAGACCTTATGGAATTATTTCACTCATCTCATCTCACATCCTTCTCTCTCTCCTCTTGATTGGGTATGCATAAAGGAGCAACATCTCTCACATGTGGCTGGAAGAAGGGTTTTTTGATTAGGTCAGCATTGAACTAGGTTGATCGAAGCTGCAGGGTGACTATTTTGACTAGCGTTGATTAGCGTGGACTCCTCTTTGATTGCGGATTGGGTTAGGGTGCCTCTCCTTGGTAGGATGCATTTTTGAAAAACTATTTCAACTACTCTTTGACCACACTTGACTAGCGTTGACTGTCAAAGAGTTGACCACAGGTTTGACTAGACGTTGACTAAAGTTTTACTAAATTTTCAGACTATTTTGGGTTGACTCTTCTTGCTATTGGAGGCTAAGTTGACTGAGCGTTGACTAGAGGTAAAATCTGACCTGTTTGACCAGATTTGACTTTGCTGATTAGGGTTTTGCAGTTGTTGTCATAAAATTACAAAAATTGTATATCTGTACTATCTCTCTCTCTCTGATGAATTATTGAAGAGTATAAGAAGAATTGATAAAGGGTTTCCCCACATTGGGGTTTGTCCCTGGCTGGTGCCACATCTTGTGACCTCTTGTCTTGGCTTGTCTTCTACTGTTTATATTTATGTTCTATCTGAATTTTACTATCATGTTGATGTGATTGCTATTCTGGAAATTGATATTGGGTTAATAAGAAATTTGAAGTAAATTTCTCTTAAGCATAGAAGAACCTACCAAAATTAACATGGTATCAGAGCTGAGGTGAAGACGAAGCCCAAGCAAGAGTGAAAGAGAAATCACTGAAGACATTTGGAAAGGAAAAAAGGCTCAATGGGTTCCTCATCCCAATTCCCAGCTGAAGACAAGCTTCGTGAGAAGTCTGACTATCACGGATGGAAGATGTCTCTTGATTTGACATTGGAAGAACAAGAAGTGTTGGACTATGTTAAGGGTAAAATCCCGGAGCCTCCATGAAAGGCATTGGTTGCTACAAAGAACAAGTACACTAAGGGTGAAGTAAAAGTGAAGAAGATGATTATATATTCCATTGACAGGCATCTAGTGGCCTACATCTATGATTTGAATACCTCCAAGAAGATCTATAACAGATTGGTAAGCATGTTTAAAGTTAGTGATGAAAATCAAGTTTTGTTCCTCAAAAATAAGTTGAAATATATTAATATGGGCAAGGATGAGGATATTCAATCCTACTTCTTCAGGATCACTGAGATCAAGAATGATCTTCTATCAATTGAGAAGTCATTCTTGTTAGGGAACTAACTATCACTACCCTTGGAGGGCTTCCATTCGAATGGTATATATTTAGAACCACTCTTCTCAATAATGATCAAACTCCGTGGTTTGAAGAATTGATGTCGAGATGCATTCAAGAAGAGACAAAGATGGTCGAGAAAGAAATGCCTTCAAATAGAGGCAACCCCACTACTTTCTCCTCTCATGCCGAATGAAGAAATACTTCTGGGTCTAAAGGTCATTTCGAAGGAAATCCTAGATCAAAGGGTGGAAGGAAGGGAAGATGCTTTATTTGCAATAAATTTGGCCACTATGTGAGGGAGTGTCCGAATAGGAAGGAGACATCACATGATGATGACCACAATCGCTCCAGGGGCAACTTCAACAACAACAATCAAAGGAATGACATGTTCCATGGCAAAGGAAAGAGGAATGCTGGAAATCATGGAAATGGTACACCCTCTAAGAAAGCAAGGAACGTCAGGTATGAAGAATCAAATGTTGTTAACAATAAGAAAGATGATTATTATCTTATATCGACCCTCTCTAATACCTCTCCTCTGGATTCGTTGGGAAATTGGCTTATTGATAGTGGTGCCTCAAGGAACTTCATTGGTTACAAGGAAGCTCTCTCTAATTTGTAGAGAAGGAGACAAACTTGGAAATTATTCTTGGAGACAATGGCACCTATCCCGTAAATGGTGTAGAGAATGTTACCCTTCAATTAAATCAGGGTAACACGATCCACTTGCAAGAAGGCTTATATGTACTTGATCTCAAGAAGAATCTGGTGTCCATTTTGGCAATGGAAGAAAAAGGCTACAAGGGGGCATTCATCGATGGAAAGGTACATGTTTGGAAAAGGAATTTTAAAGATGATTTTACTCTTGTTTTCCGGGTTGACTCATTATATCAAGTTGGAGGAAGTCCATTGGGGGCCATGTCTTGTGACACACCTCTACAATCTAAGCTATGGCACCAAAGGTTTGCCCACCTTCATTATAAGGCTCTACCCGATATAAGACAAATGGTGATAGGGATGCCCAAGTTCAACGTAGATCATGAAGGTGTATGTATGGGATGTGCCAAAGAAAAACTTAAAAGGGGACCATTCCCTTCAATTAATAGCAAGACTTCAAATATATTGCAATTGGTCCACTCCGACATATCTGGTATGATTCCCATAAACTCTTTTGGAGGATATCTATATTATCTCACTTTTACAAATTATTATTCTTGCAAGAATTGGATCTACTTTTTGAAAAAGAAGGATGAAGTGTTCACCTAGTTCCGTCACTTCAAAGCTGTGATGTCACCTTTGATGAAGGTATGACTCTTAGCAAGGTTGGCAATATTCCTATTCGAAGGATAAATAAGCTGACACCAGGAAGCCGGATGAAAAATAAGATGAAACGATGTCAGATGTTGAAGAATCTATGGATCCTATTGATCCTCCTCCTCAAGATCCCTCCTCCTCTAGGAATAGGCCCTCATGGCTTAGGGGGCTCTTGAAGATGTCGAGAGACATATTGCACCCAGAGGGACTTTCTGTGAAAGCGAGAAGCCAACCAGGTATCAGGGATACTTGACCATTATGAGCATCATCATTTAAAATGAGCCTACATCATTCGAAGAATCCATGAAGCATAAAGTATGGAAAGAGGCTATGAATGAAGAATACGAGTCCATCATGAATAATGATGTCTGGGATGTGGTCCCTAGACCCCAGCACAAGTCAGTTGTCACCTCGAAATGGATTTACAAAATCAGTTGTTGCTCAAGGCTTCTCTCAAAAAGAAGGTATGGATTACGATGAAATATTTTCACATGTTGCCTGATATACCACCATTCGCTCGATCATGGCCCTTTCTTCTTTGCATGGATGAAACCTACATCAGATGGATGTCAATATCACTTTCTTACATGGTTCAATTAAAGTGGAAGTCTATGTGGAACAGCTTGAGGGTTTTGAGATTCATAATCGGGAATATCATGTATCCAAGTTTAAAAAATCTCTCTATGGGCTGAAGCAAGCACCTCGATCTTGGTATGAGAGGGCTAATAGCGATTTGATAAGGCTGGGATTCAGTAGGAGTGAAGCTGATCCAAACCTTTACTTTAAGGTTGAAGATGATAAGCCTCTCATATTGGTGTTGTATGTGGATGAACTCTTTCTGATTGGTGCAGAACCTCTCATTCATAAATTTAAGAGGGAGTTGGCTTCCGAATTTGAGATGAAGGGCCTACGACTGATGCACAACTTCCTAGGGTTAGAGTTCTAGAAAAGTCCAGGAGAAATTTTTCTATCTCAAGGAAAATATGTGGTGAAGATATTGGAAATATTTGGGATGGTGGACTGCAAGCTCTTAACTACCCCAATGGAGCTTAACTTCAAGAAGTTATGTGATAGTGGTGGCGGACCTGAATTGGGAAATGCTTCTGAGTATCGTCAATGTTGGGAAATTTAGTGGGCTTAAATTGCTGCATTAAATTATCGACCAGGGAAACTCGTAAGCTTTTGATGATGCCAACACTATATGTGCAAGAGTAGGCGACTAATTCTATGTCTAATGAAATTATTTAAGATTCAATACAATATGCAAGGGAAGAGGCTCCTAACTAAGGAGATCCTAGTTGTCCTTCCCTATAGTATCATAGAGAAATCGTAAAACTTAGAAACTTGAAATGCAAACAAGAGGATGAACTTTAATTGTTGTTTAGATTCAAAGAGAGAAATACTAACTTAGCCTCTTGATTGTCCTCTCTTGTACTAATCTAGACTAAACTAAAATTCATCCATAAGCGTAAACTAAATGAAATAACTTGAAACATAAAAGCAAAAAGATGAATTCCAATGATCATACAAATCAGGTAGAGAGAGAGAGCCTAACTTAGACTCTTGGTTATCCTCTCATGTACTGATAAGATTCTAATTTGAAACTCATTCATCAATCAAATCCTCAAACATCAAACATCTAAGCAATTAAATAAAATAAGATCTAATATGAAACAACATGTTCCTTTGCTCCTTCCAGAGTGAGCTCAATTCTCCTAATAACAAAGTGACAAGCCATTCCATATACTACATTAAGATAACTTATGTCTAAAACTACATAATGGAAATATATGTAAACAAAGCTTTATTCTATTCCATCATAATTTGGATATAATGCTCTAAGAGTCCTCCCTTTGGAATGGAGGAGGTACTCCTATTTATACAAAAACTATGATAACAACCTCATAAATGTAAACCCACTATTCTCTCCTTTGACCCACATATTTCGCAACCAATGGTGACACATAACCCTATCCTCCATGATCTCCTTCATGAGGTCCATGATCTTCTCCATGAGGTTCATGATCTTCTCAAATTCGAATTTGAGCATAGAGTGCCACATAAGGATGCCTTGGAAGCTTCCCGTGTACCTACACATGTCAACAAACTCATTCTAATTGTTAGGTATAAGTATAAGCATATTATTTTCTAAGTTTTAGCCATAAATCCACTTAAAAATGTTAAGAAATAATAAACTTTGGAAAAGCATAGTTATGACCTAATAATGAGGTAAACATAATGATATGGAGGTGGAATGGAGGTGACATGAAGGTAAATGTGAAGATATAAGTGAATAATGGAGTGAAAAGAAGGACTATGTTGAGGCCCAACACTCAACCACAACCATCGCCTCTTGCTCCACCAAGGCAGCCCCAAATTCTTGCTCAACCAAACTCGAACCCGAATAACAAGCAGGCTTAGCAAGTATATAGTGGGAAGCCATCTGCCCAACCACAACCCCATCCACATCCATATCAAAAATACACCCCCACTCAACTACCTGTACCACCATTTCTAAACCCGCACATTGGAGTAGCTCAACTCAATTATAATGTTGAGGCACAACATGTCCAAACAACTCCTTTCGAGCTCAATGATATCCACCATAGCTCAAGAAGCGTATTGCAAGAAAGAGATTATATTGATATCATTGAAGGACCACATCCAGTAGAAGAAGATGCAAAAGAGAAGAGAAAAGAACCATGGGCTGCACCTGATGAAGAGAAGACATCAGAATCAGAGATCGAGAGAGATCCCTCATGGTTACCGTCAAATCCTTCATGTATTCAAGAGAAAAATTAGCAAAAAGAGGAAGATGAAAAGGTCATGGTAGAAGGTAACATGAAGAATGATCTAGATCAAAGAAAGGACCAAGGATATCAGAGCTATATTGAGATATGGTTCCATACGGTCACTAAGTTGTAGCAATACTCTCTTCCTCATCGATGTTTGATCGCTTCAAAGTCAAATCATTTGGTCTCTGAAATCCAGATACCTATCAAAGCATGCATTTCAAGCCTCCACATCATTTTGTCCCTAATATCGATGTGCACATGGCTCCATTGGAAGTATTCTTGTACATGAAAATTATTTTGTTTTTCAAGTAGGGTAGGGTAGAAAAAAAACGGAGGGAAAAAGAAAAAAATGAAAATAAGAAAAAAATAAAAATCTAAGGTGAAAACCTCCTCAGACGTGCCTCAGATTGACTCATTGATTTAAAACCTTCATGAGGTGGTCAATTGGTTGGAAAGAAGAGAAAAGAAAAGGAGAATAAGATCCCTGGGTGAAAATCTCCCTTGGAGGTGCCCAGTACAGGCAATTAGGGTGAAAACCTCCATGAAGCGCCCTAGTTGTTTTCAAAAAAAAAAGAGAAAAAGAAAGAAGAAAAGGGAAAAAGAAAAATAAATCTAATTCATGTTGAATAATTGCAGGGTGCGGGAAGGACATTACAGGTTAGGAGGATCGCACAAAACAAGGACACAGGTCAACACCAGGCTGTCAGCATCCCTCACAATCCATTCCTCAATGACCACCATCCTTTCCGAAGATTTGGTCCCATTCGGACTGAGATTTCACCTTCTACAGGAAGTTATGTGCCTTCTACAGGAAGCCTACAAACAAGCCAAAATTGATCTCTGAAGAGAACCTGAAGGCTAGAAATATTTCCATAAGACCTACAAGCATTCATGTTTCCATCCCTCACCCTTCTCCATCATTTTTTCCACCGCATTGTGCTTCTTTTATGAAAACTATGTTTTTTACAGGAAGTTCCTGTAGAAATTACAGGAAGCTAAAAATGGATTTCAAAAAGTAGTTTGGCAAACATGATAGCTTCATAAAGGGTTCATAAATCCTCCCGTAATCTTCAAACTCCTCCTCCATCATTTCCATGCCTACATCACAACCCAAGCTCATTTTTTCTTACTGTGCAAACCGCCTGCAGAATGCTTTGAAGCAAAAGTACATAGAACAGAAATTTGTTTTTTCCCTCACATGAAAACCTTGCATCCATTTACAAAACCATTTTATAGGAATTTGTATAGGGATAATGGCAACATGCCTGAGCAATTTTAGCCAATTCTAGTGCACGGTTTCCAAGAAATCAGCCTCCATCACCTTTAGCCATTTTTTCATTTCTCCATATCCGTGCATCCGTTTCAAAATCTGTTTCATGGGGAGATGCATATGGGTGATAGTAACCTACCCAAGCAGTTTCAGTCCATGCCGATGCACGGTTTCCGAGAAATTGACCTTTTTAATCTTCAGCCATTTTCAATTTGTTCGATATCCGTGCACCCATTAACCACAATTTTTCTATGGGAGGTGTATAAAAATGATAGAAGCATGCTCAGAAAGTTTCAGGTCAATATAATCTATCATTTGAGAGCTATGGAGAAAACAAGTTGTTGTCTTGTAAAAATTCAGCATCAGCAGCATGAGGGTGCAAATCTGAATGTTGAAGCAGGCTCCTACAGCGTAGATCCAGCCAAAGTATACCTGCAGCAGAAAACAAGTCATGTATCAGCAAACATACTAACATGCATCCACAAAATATGAGCATGCAATAGTAAAAAGGACAAAGCAGCGCTTCGACTTACAGGTATGTGTCTAAACCAGTTCCTCTATTTGCATCTATATGATTCGAAAGTGTATGAATGAATGAAATGGTTGGATTAAGCTAGAAGGCTAGCTAGTCAACTCGACACCCTTCGTTGGTTCGATTGCACTCATCTGCAGATTGCCAGCACATGTGTATAGTCATTCGTAGGAAATTTAAAAAAAACATGTGGTGGCAGATGTTGAACTCCAGCGCAACTGATGGTAAGGGATTACAGTCAGAAGACATCTAGTCCCATGATGACACTGCAGTAGGGACCAACAGTCTAAATAATGACAATGTACATTTCTGCCACCTCATCTTCTCACACGAATCACGCTGTAGTTAAACGATGCTCAGCTGAAACTCTCACCACTCTTTTTTCACTACGCCGTCACGACATTCACAACTGAAGCACGCGTCCACCACTTCCATATCAGCTAACCAGTGGTCCTCTACAAGGTTTCTGCCTGATTTTTCGAGATTTGTGTCATTTTTTAAAAAATCTCCCGCCTATCGAGCTCTACAGGAAGCGCGGTTTCGTTTTACAGGAAATGAGAGCCTTCTACAGGAAAGGCAGAAAACAGCCTTGCAGAAAGAAAACCCAGGATTCTCAGTGAATTTCAAGCTCAAAGCAAGGTAGGCTCTAAAAAACTCCTCTATGCATGATGTGTTTGCGCAAGCTGGTGAATTGAACGTCATCAGATTGGAAAACCAAAGAAAAATTTGCCTGTGTATTGCACTGAGTGTCCCAGTTGTTTTTGCATCAAAATTCTCCTCCACATTTCCTCTTTTTAAATTTTTCCTGTAGGGAAGATATATGCAGTTGTGGAGGCCATCCTGTGTAAAAAAAATTTGAATTTGCATGTCTATCCGTGTGTTGAGAAGAAAACTTGATCTCTGTGCTTTGTTTGTAAAAAAAAAAAAAAAAAAAAAAAATCTTCCTTTCATAAACAGAGAGTCAAATCCTGGGTGACAACAGTTTTCAAATAGGCGAATTACTACCATTTTATGTTGTAAGGAACACATGAAAAATTCCTTCTTGGGTTCAGAAAAAAACTGAATTCAGTCATCCTTTGCTTCAGTGATTGACTGTGTTTTTTTTCCACTTGAGCATTTTATTTTCTGGTTAAAACACAAACTCAACACCATGCCAACTGAAGAAATTGAGAAGAGAATTGATGAGGGAGCACAAGACATTCAAGCAGAGGAAAAAAGAGGAAGAACAGAAGGAAGAAGAGGAATTTGACAAGATTGATGAGCCCAAAACAGAGAAAGAAACAACAGCCAAAACAAAAAGGGAAAAGAGGATGCAAAGGCCAAGAAAGCCCAAATGAAGGCTTCCATAACCAAAGCAGGCACACAAAAACAAAAGGAAAAGACACACCTTGAGATCTCAGCAACACATATAGAAACAGTTGACACAAGGATTTCTACAAGAAGCAAGGAAAAAGAACAGCAAGAGGAGAAATCACCTAAGATATTGTCAAGGGTGGTAGCAGCTGTGCTTGCTACCTTAAATCACACCTCCAAAACAAAAAGGGAAGAGAGAGAGGCAAACCTCCATGTACTTTAAAGCAAGGAGAAGCACAAGGATCAGAATGGGTAGACCCCAACCACAGTCAAAGGAGCCAATTATCATTGAGGACACCACAGCTAAACAAAATAAGGAGTCTCCACCTGGAAGCCCAAAAAACCTCCACCTGGAGAGAGAGAATTAGGATGATGGACTCAAAGACAGCTCTATAGGAAGCTGAGACCGTTCTATAGGAAACTCTGGCTAAGTTAAAAGAGACCACGAAATTAAAGGAAAAGGAATCCAAACCATCATAGGAAGAAGAAAAGGTTGAGAAAATATTGGAACCCAGCCGTCAGCCTAGCTTGGGCTCATACCACAACCTGTTAGAAGCTGGGAAGATAATTCTTTAGAAATTTGTGGTACCACTCTTCTTTGCACTAGAACAAAAAAGGGTAAGCACTCACACTTGGATGAGGATTGCCAAGTCCAAGGGTGTGGCAGACACAGGTCACCTAGAAGAACAACTGGAGGAATGAAGAAAGGAATTGGCCATGGTAAGGCATGTGGAAAGTACTCCAAGGACCAAACTATAGGAGGAGAATAAGTTGCTGAAATAATAGCTATAGCTACAGGGAAGTCATAACGAAGATAGGCCCTCCATTTTGGGAGAACAACAGTAGCAAGAAGGGCCTCGAATAGACAAGGAAACATTTCATGAACAACAGAGAGAGGACAAGTTGCAGGCTAAGGTTGAGGTGCTAACAAAAATGCTACAGGAAAAGGAGCACAGGCAGTGGGAGGAAGTAGAGAGAAAAGCAGGGTTTCATGACCGAGAAGAGGACATCACCTCAGAAGTCTGGGATGTGAGAGAGGCAGTCAAAGCAATCAAAGATGAAGAGATAGATTAGTTGCTCAGAGGATGAGCAACACTTTCAGTAGGGGGTGATGATGAGCCCCAGAAATGAGTAATTATATGGGCTCATTCAGCCTCCTAATTCGACTTAATCCACCATTCTAATTAGTTTATTACATGTTTTTGATTATATTTATGCTATAGAGTGAGTTGGGTTCGTCATTATGCCAACAAGTCTAATGTGTGCTTTATGCAGATTTTTGGTCAGTTTTGAGACAAAATCAAAGGTTTAATTGAGCACTTGGCAACCAAATTCGTGTAAGAACAAGGGAGAGAATTTGTAGGAAGGTGTCCCCTTCATTTATGAGCCCTTATCTCAAATTCTCCTCTAGAATCTTGGAGTGCAAGGGTCACCACATCGATTATCACAAGGGCAGCCGGGCATGGGCTAGTAAAGTTGTTGTTAACTACAAGTTTTGGCAGACGAGTCCCTAAAGTTTAGGAGGACTGTTGGGCTCCTCAATTTGTATAAATAAGAAGGCTTAGGGCCTCATTGGATTTAGCTAGCTTGTAGTTCAATTTTGGTCAGCTTTTAGTTAGATTGTAGTTAGATTTTAGTCAGTAGGTTAGCACTTTAGTGCAGCTCTGTATCAGCACAGTTTCGAGCTTTTTCTTGTAGACAGTTTTTGGGATGTAACTATTATTTCTTGATCAATAAAGATGAATCCAGCTTTTGCACTAGCGGTAATATTTCTTAGGAGGCTATAGCTCTTGGGGTTTGGGCCAACCCAAGTGCCCAGTAGCTCCTTTGTGTACTTTTATGTGTCTTTGTTGCATTCATAGAATAAATTTTGTTATATAGGTTAAGATCTTGCTTTGCTACTTAGGTTGTTTTGATTGTTAGAGTAGTTTTTCATGCTTCAGGTTGATTTGACAGTTTGGTAAGGGAAAATATGTTCAGAAAAGGCCATCAAGCAACCCTTGATTTCACCTCTCCCTCCTTGGGACCATGAGCTAAAGCCAAGGTGTCCTTGCTGCCACAAAAACATTGTTTTTCCTTCTTCATGCAACTGCTAATGTTAGATTTTAAGTTAGGAAAGTTGATACCAATTGTACTTGCATGTTTAGAATCTATTCTTGCTTAGTTTCCATAGTTATCTTGCATGATTTTCTGCCAATAAACTTATGTTCATCATGTTTTTGGTCTCTAGGTCAAAATAACTAGATCTTTGGTTTGCATAGTCTTTGTTTGGCCAGTTTTGGAAAACAGTGTCCAGAAAACCTATGATGCCTTCCTCCCTACCTCTCCTCCATCAGAAAACCTACTCCAACCACCTAACTCAGATTCTTACCTTTCATTTTCCACCCCTTTTCCAACTTGACCTAATTCCCATCCTTGCGCATCATTGCTCCCTCCATCCTTGAACAAATCTAATCGCTCCTTAGCCTCATTCACTAGTTCCTAGACCCCTTAACATCCTTATCCAACCTCCATTTCCACTTCTCCACTGTGTTTCCTCCATCAACCCTCCAAAATCCTCTTTTTGGAACATTCTGTAGGAGCTACAGAACATCGTGTAGAAGCTACAGTACATCCTGTAGAACCCCTGCAAACTTCCTGTAGAATCTCATGAAAGCAGTTTCTTGACATCCGATCACTGTGAAACTCTCTGGAAGGGTGCTAGGGACCCTTTAGGCCCTCTTCTGACCTTCCCAACCTCCTGCAAGCATTTCCTTTCACCAATCAACCTCTGCACAGTAAAAAACAGTTAAAGCACATGCATAATAATTCTGACAACATACTCAAAAATACAAAAAGATGTTTTTTTCTAGATTTTATTGCAGAAGTAGCTTAGTCACATGCATTTTACCTTTGTAAAAGTCAATGGCATCCATTTCCACCACTTTCATTGCTTTTTTTCCACCAGTAGAGCTAGTCGGTAAAACTAGGGTTTGCTAGGGTTTGCATTTCTTTTTAGCTTTCAACTTCTTTCTGCAAGTAGACTAGCCTCCTTTGAGTTAGCTTTCATCCATCACAGTTAAAAGCTTCTTCTAATAACTCATAGAAGTTGGCTTAAGCTCCTAGCGAACTTGTGCCAGCTGATCAAGTGACATCCGTGGCAACAGCTAGTACTTGTGCATACAGCACCGTCGCTTCCAAGTTTGTTACGAACTACTAGGTTGATAAATTAAAGAAGGGAGTCCTAGGAGTTGCACCATTATTGTTGCAATAATGGGGCCCACCAGTATGCACAGTTTTGCGCATTATCACGTCCATTTAAAGCTAGTAGAGCTTCTACTACATTTATGGAAACAATTCAAAAGCTACATGGAAATCCAAAGATTATTGTAAGTGACAGAGATCCCATTTTTACTGGAAATTTTTGGATAGATTTATTTTCTTGTCTTGGTACTCAGCTAGCTCATAGCTCATCTTATCATCTTCAATCTGATGGGAAAACTGAGATAGTAAACAAATGTTTGGAAGGATATCTTTGTTGCTTTGTATTTGATAAACAGACACAATGGGTCAAATGGTTGCTTCTGGCTGAATGGTGGTATAACAGTTCCTTCCATATTGCAGCAAAAAAGACCCCTTTTATGGCACTTTATGGACACCAACCACCATCCATCACATCATATTTAAGAGAAAATTCTAAGGTTCAAGCAGTGGAACATCACATCGAGCATCAACAACAAGTTCTCCAAGTCTTAAAGGATAAGCTCATGTTGGCACAAGATAGAATGAAACAACAAGAAGATCAACATCACAGTGAAAGAAGTTTTGATATAGGGTGAATGGGTATTCCTACGGCCACAACCATATAAACAAATGTCCTTTAAGCAAGCTAGGAAGGATAATAAATTATCACCAAATTATTATGGTCCATACAAAGTGTTGCAAAAGATTGGTACTATGGCATACGAATTGGAGCTTCCTGCAACTTTCAAGTGCACCCAGTTTTCCATGTTTCATGTTTAAACTAGGTTATAGGCGACAAGATCCTAGTTCAAACAATATTGCCAAAACTTGACGAGGAAGGAAAAATTATATTGGAACCGGAAGTAGTCATAGAAACAAGAACTCGACAGCTACGAAATCAATCCATTTCGGAGTATTTCATCAAGTGGAAGAACTTATCTGCTGAAGATTCCACATGGGAGGATGCGAATTTTATACAAAAGCATCCATAACTACTCAGGCATTGAGGACAACACTTTTTTGAAGGAAAGGGGCATGTTAGGTCCCCATTATACTAGTGATGCCCCCATTACTATTGTAGTTGTATCCCTTATTAATATTGTTGTACCCCTATTATCCCCATATTGTTATTATTGCACCCCATAGAATCCCTCTATTGTTAGTATTATGCATTTATATTATTATTTTTAGGTTGGCTTGGTTATATTGTGACCCCTTAGACTCCTATATATAGAAAGGAGGTTTTTTCAGTTGAATCATCCAAGAATTGTTCATTTGTCTAATGTAAAGGAGGTTGCCCCCTCAAAGAGGCTGAATTCTAAGGCGTTCAACTATCTTTTCTATCCTTTTGGAAGTTGGTTTCATAACAATTTCAATATGAAAATCAACCATAGTGAAGCATGGTGAAGCATGGTCCAATGCCACATTGTGTCAAAAATTGTCTCAATATGAAAACCAATCGTGGTCAACCATAGCCAACCATGGTCCAATGTTGCATTCTCATGAATATTGTCTCAATATGAAAATCAACCATGGTTTAATTACATATATTTATTAATCTCAAAATTTCATATTAAACTTAAAGTTGTATTAATTTTTATCAATATTAATTTTTATTAATATTAACGTTTAAATTTAATATTAATATTAAACTTTAACTTTAACTTTAATATTAAACTTTAATTATTATTGTGTTTAATATGTTTATCAATATTAATAATTCATTTAGTTTATAGTATTATTCCCTTGTGTTTATAATATTAAAATTCTCCTCAATTTATTAATCCTTTTGGTGTATTAATATGCATATTAACTTTCATATTAACATTTAATAGTAAAAATTAAATTTTATTTTTAATATTAACTTTTCTCCACTTTTATTAATATTCATCAATATTAAATTTTATTGATTTTAATATTAATATTGAATTTTAATTTTAACATAAAATTTTAATGTTTTTGTGCATGTGATTGATATACGCCTTTGGCGTATATCAACCATATTTACTATTGTGGTTGTGCATGTGATTAATATATCATGCAACATATATCAATTGCATTTACTAATGTAGTTGTGCTAGTAATGCACAAGTGACTCTGCCTAATTGTTTATAGTTTCATTGAAAATGGAATTTGTCCTAGCTTATAGAAAAATAACATCAAACATATATATATATAATAATATATATATATATATATATATATAATATTTAATATATATATTTATAATATAATAATACAAATCATGTTTTCATGTATTCACTACCTAAGCTAGAAGGTTTGAGATTTTCAGCCTATATTTAAAGAAACCAACTCATTGTCTTCATAAGGTTCCAGTTAGGAAAATATTTAAATTGAACAAACTACATGCACATTCCTAGTGCTAAAAATGTTTATGTGTTTCTAGTGGTGAAAATGCACACATATTTATAACGATATGAATGTATGTGTATTCATACTATTAAGAATGCGCATACACATTTCTATCACTAAAATAATGCACATGTTACTACAACTATAAAATTTAACATATCTTTAATGGTTCAAGTGAGATTGGGGTAGAGTGGAAGGGATAAAGGGGCCAAGGGAGAAAGAAAGAGAGAGGGCGAGGTGGGGAAGAATGAGTTTGTGAGTGAGGGTAAAATAAGTGTTGGTGGCGGGGGGTGGGGGGGGGGGGGAGTGTGGTGTCAAAAGGGTAGAGAAATAGGGGAAAGAGGGGAAGGGAAGAGAGAGTGAGAGTGGGGGGAAAGAGATTTTTTGATGCATAAGGAGGAGCAAAGATACAAAGTTGGAGGGGGGTTTTTTTAAAGGAGGGATTGAGGGAGGAATGAAAGGAGGGATAGAGAGAGAGGGAGGATAGAAAGATAATGGGAGAGGGACACAACAGAATGTGTAAGTGAGTGAGAGTTGGTTGGGTAAGTTGGAGAAAGAACAAATAGTGTGAGACTAGGGGGGGGAGAGAGGAAGAGTGATAGATAGCGTGATGATCCTTAAGTTAAAGAGGGGAGTGAAGAGAATGAAATGGGGGGAGTGAGGGAGAGAGAAAGAATGAATGATAGAGGGAGGGTGATAGAGAAATAGAGAGAGAGAGAGAGAGAGAGAGAGAGAGAGAGAGAGAGAAAGAGAGAGAGAGAAGAAGAAGAAGAAGAAGAAGAAGAAGAAGAAGAAGAGGGATTGTTTTGAAGGAGGGACAAGGGAGGAAGGTATATGTAGAAAAATATAGGAAGGGGGAGGGATTTTGAGAGAGAATAAAGGAGAGATAGGGGTGAGGGGAGAGAAATAATCACAGAGGGAAGAATATAGATAAAAAAAATAAATGAGGAGAAAGAGGGGAGTAGAGAACGAGGGAGAGTGGTAGGGAGAGAATGAGAGAGAGAGAGAGGGAGAGAGAATAATAGAGGGAATGAAGAGAGAGAGCAAGAGAGGTAGGGAGATAATGAGAGAGCGAGAGAGGGAGAGAGAATGAGAGAGAAGGATAGAAGGAGGGACAAAGGGAGATAAGGGGTGTAAGACAAAAAGAATGAGAGGAAGATTGAGATAGATAGGAATGAATAGATATGGAGAGAGAGAGTGTGTGTGTGTGTGTGACTGGTGTAGTAAGATAGAGAGACATAAAATGAGAAAAAGGATATAGAAATATATTTGGAGGGGGGGAGAGTGAAATATAGGGAAAATAATGGTGAGGGTAGGGGATAATGAGATAGGGGGAGGTAGTGTGTAATTTTAAGAGAGAAAGGGAGATGGAGTGAGATAGAGATAGTGTTAGAGGGTAGAGAGAGGAAAGTGGGAGAGAGAGTGTCTAGGTGTGATGGTGGTCAAGAGATATAGAGTGAAAAAGTGAGAAATAGAAGGATAATAAGAGAGGGGAAGGATATATATATATATATAATATAATATATAAATATCATATATATATATAAACAAAGAGAGAAGAGACGAGAGAGAGAGAGAGAGAGAGAGAGAAGCGAGAGAGAGAGAGAGAGAGAGAGTTGGATGGGGAAGAAATAGAGAGACAATGAGGGTAAATGATAAAGATAGAGAGAGAATAAGAGAAATATAGAAAGAGAAAGAGGTGAAGAGGAATAGTGATGGGAGAGAGACAAAAGAAAATGAGGGATAGAGAGGAGAAGGAATGAGAGAGAGAGGAGAGAGGAATGGAGAGAGAGGGGGGAGGGGAGATAGAGAGTTAGTGAGAGGAAGAGGGAGGGATACATGCATACATACATACATATTGAGAGAGGGGTGTGAGATAAAGAGACAAAGAAGAGAGAGAAGGAGATAGAGATAGAGATGGATATGGAGAGAGAGGGAGAGAGGGAGAGAGAAGAATACCGAGAGACATATAAATAAATATAATTACGGAGATAGAGATAGAATGGGGGATAGAAAAATAGAGATAAGGAACTATGGAGGGAGAGGAGAGAGACTAAGGGGAGTGAGAAGGCATGGTGGTGATATTTGCAGATGATGGGGGAGTGATAGAGAAAGGTTAGAAGAAATAGGCATATAGATATTGGGAGAGAGAGAAATGAGTGAGGGAGAGACAAAGAGGGAAAGAGTGGGAGAGGGAGGGAGATATATGATGCTAGAGTCGGGATATAGAGGGAGAGATAGGGAGAGGGAAGAAGAAAGAGATAGAGTTAGAGTGACAAGAAAGTGATAGAGAGTTAAAGAGAGAGTGAGAGTCAGAAAGAGAGCGGGTAATAGAGAGGGTGAGAGAGGGAGAGAGTGAGGGATGTAGGGAAGAGAGATAGGATGGAAGGAAAGATTGAGAGGGAGAAAATGGGGATGAGAGAGAGGGGGAGGGGAGAATATAGACAGATAGATATGGAGTTATTTTGTGGTGGGGTGGTGAGATAGAGACAAAGAGTCAGTGGGAGAGGAAATAAATAGAGAGAGAGAAGAAGATAGGGAAGGAATGAAAGAAGAAGGGGAGGAGAGAGATAAGGAAGGAATGGGGGGTGAGCGAGAGAGAGAGAGAGAGAGTGGAGGGGGGGTTGTTGTGAATGAGTGAGTGAGGGAGGGAGGGAGAGAGAGAAGGGGGAAGAGAGAGGAAGGGTGAGATATAGAGAGGGTGATGGAAGGCATAAGGGAACAAGAGAGAGAGAGTGTTATAGATCCATTTGGGCACATCACTCCCATCATCAAAATCAATGTTTTAGGGCTCATTAAACCCTAATTTCAATTCCTACATGCCCTAAACAAGTCACACTTTTGAATGCCTCCTTCCTAGACAGTTTCATGACATGAAGACATCTTGAAATGATCTCTGGAGGGACCAGCGAAGGTAGGCCCATTTAAGGGTGCACTGGAGAGCAGTTAAGTCCATACCAGGGTGCTCTACAGAGAAATTAGGCTTCCTTTCACCTGTGTTGGGTGAGTTTGAGCAAAATTCACATAGGGTTTGGAGAATATTCTTATCTTTTGGAGTCATCTAGAAGGTTCCCTCCCTTATCGACTCCTATGAGCTTGAAAATGGATGAGGAATGATTTAAGATGCATCCTATCCTCTCATCCCTTCCTCCATGTAACTAATTCTAAGTATGGAAGGCCAATCAATACCACCATTTATGACAAAACATCCATCATATCCCTATAAATTAACCACTCATCTAAGTGATTAGGGGTTGGTCTATGTTGAATTGTAAGGAGATAATGTTACTATGATAATTGGCTTTGAAGCAACTATTGTAATGCTACAAGTTTGTCATGCTTTTGATGTGATGTGGATGGAATCCAAGCTGGAGGGATGGATTTGAATTAGACAGAGTGGTTATAATGCCTTCTTCTATTCAGTAAAGTATTTGAACCTTTCTCCCATATGTTTTTATTGTCCTATGACGCTTATATGTGTGAAATGTATCTAATTCTGTTCACTTGTATTCAGTAGATCTTTTTCTTTGATCGGTCTTTGTCTTCTATTTATGTTTACAGGTACCTCTCAAGCATGTTAAATATAGGAAGGAGCGATAGGATCAATACAAAGGAGACAAGAGGAAAGAGAAACCACAAGTAGGTCTTCTCATCTTTTTTGTCTTATCTACTTCTTATAGGAAAAGGCTAAAATTCTTTAAGCTGTTGTTCTAAATATGGCTACTTATCTAGGGAATTAGTATTTATCCGTAGGTACCAAATTCTCCAAAACAAATTGGCGACCATATTAGGGATGATCATCCTTCCTAGTAGCTTATCCACCTCCTAGGACATTCTTGCATACCCTATGTGTGTTCATTGATTGTATTTCAGCTCTTTTGCATTGAAGTTTTGGTCAAAACTGTGTCAAATTACCTTTTGAAATGGCTCATTATCACCAGTGCAGGCTTGTGAGGGACATAGCTGTAGAGCACCCTTGGATTAGGGACAATGATCTGAAGTGCAATGTCCCCCATTCAGGGCTACGTTGATCCTCCTAGGGTCAGTTTCCCACCTTTGGAATGAGTTTTTGCCAATTTTTCTCTATTTGTGCGTTTGTTGATTGATCAATGAGTGTCATATCTTAGAGAACAAGTTTATATATCCTTTGTTAGCCCTACTTTGACTTGATTGATTAATGTTTCTTAAATGTTTTCTTTGTTATTATCGATCCATATTCAAAGTTAGAATTTATTTGATTAATCTTTGTTCAAAAGAAAGTGTCGTAAAAGTCTTCTTTTCCTTCGAAACAAAACTATCATAAAGTCTTCATTCTTGTTAAAGGTTGATTGATTGTATGTGCATAGTTTCCTTTTTGTTCACAATCACAAGAAGGAAATCGAAAATAAATACATGCATGTTGCATTGAAAAAGTTTGTGTGTGCTCATAAGAATAGTTTAGGCAAATTGCATTAGATTGTGCTCTTTGCTCTTTGATCGAAAGAAATTTGATTGCTCTATCCCTAGTAGATAGGATTCTCATCGTTAAATTGAATGGAAAGTATGCTTATCATGATAGCTGCATTCCTAGGAAGTTTAGAATACATCACGTGGTGAACTTGAAAGGTAAATTCCTAAGCAAGATCAACTTAAAATTAACATCAATTTATCTAATGGAGCATTTTCATTAATGAAAAACATTTATTGGTTCTAGGCTAGAGATGTGTTTCGGTGTTGTAAAACAAAGTAGTTGTCGCTAACTTGTTTGTAATACATCCCGAGTGTGATACGTCATTCCGCATATGTGATTATATCATATCTTGTCCATGTACCTTTGGGTATATAGGGCAGTGTTATAGTACATAAAGTATATACGAATGCTCTCACTGTGCGGTTTTGCATTAGACAACACTTATACGGATTGGGCCTCCATGTACTTGTGGGTATATATGGGAGGAAAAAACTAGGTTGCTATCCATCCTTAGGCAACCGCGTCAACCACCTTGTACACTGTGATACACATAACACAACATTCGGGGGGATTGCCTGCTTGTACTTCTTGATTCGTCGAGAGGTATTCTACAGTTCAGAGTTGCTTGGTAAACCTTTTGCCTAGATTATCCCTCTTTTGTTTTGTTATGTTACTTTGATTAAAATTAAATTACTTGACAAAGATAACATCCTCCACACTCACTCCTTATTTGATATTAGGTTGAGACATATGGCGACAAATTTAGAGTCTACCGATCAAGGAATTGATTTTGATGGGAATCCTATTCCTTTTCCTCCTTTCGGAAATATTGGTGCTCCTTATATGGCTACATTGTCCCTTCCGGAACTTACCATTGGCTTGCTAGTATGGTTGTTTTCAACCTCTTTGGTTCAAAATGTCATGATTTCTCCGTAATTGAGTACACCTTCAACTGGAAAAAATCAACCTCCAGTTGATCCTAAAGTTGACCCTTTGCCTTCTTCCTCAATTGTTTCTTCCTCCCTTTCTTCCTGTTCACCTAGTGAAATTATTGGTGGTAGTAACCAGGTGGCTAAGAAGAAGAAGAATGGGAAGAAGAAGAAAAATAAGCAAATTCAGTAGTGGGGAAACCAGGCAACCATTTCTTGGAATGCAACATCTGATGAGAAACCATCCGTCAAGCCTCACATTGTTTGATATCCATGCAAACTTTGAATGGGAGGCCAACTTCTTTGAAATTGTCCTAATATTCCTCAAATATTAGAAGAATGGTCTTCCTGTTCACATCATCCTGTGTCATCAAGTTCTGTAGATCATGTTGGTGACACACCATCAACTAGTGGTAGTAAATTTCATCGAAAAAAAGGTAAAGTTAAGTGTCCCTATAGGTTATGTGAAGTGAATCACCCCACTGACCTTTGTCCCTATTTGGATGAAGCCCAAAAAGTGTTGGATAACCATCCTGCTTCTCCACAGTGACTTCCATTTGGTTACAGGAAACTCTCCCTAAATCCTTAACTAGTTGATGAATTGACTAACCAAAATAAAGCGTCGGTCAAACCCACTCTCTCTGAAAGTGAATCCTATGAGTTTATACCTAACCCAAATCAATAGGTCAAGGAAATAGTTGAACCGATTTCACCTTCAATTAATCTTACCTTTCCCTTAAAGAGTGAATATGATACCACTCAGGTTATTTTCATTTCTTCAGATTCCATGTTAGGTCCCTATACTACTAGTGCAACACCTTATTGTTATTAGTACAACCCCCTTATTATATTGTTGTGCCTATGTAGTCCCCATATTGTTATTATTGTGCCCCATAGAAGCCCACTATTGTTATTATTTTGCCCTTACATTATTATTGTTATGTCAACTCTGATTATATTATGACCCCTTAGACTCCTATATATAGAAAGGAGGTCTTTCCATTTATATCATGCAAGAATTGTTCATTTTTGTAATGTAAAGGAGGTTTCCCCCTTGAAGAGGCTGAATTATAAGGCATTGTTCCATCTATTCTATTTTTTTGTGAGTTGGTATCATAACATTTGGTATCAGAGCTTTGGATTCTATGGTTTCACTGCTCCAAACAGGTCATCGTGGAATTTTTGCTATAATTTTTTTCTGCACCATTTCAGAAGGTAAAACAAAAACCCATTGAGACGAAATTGTGCTGAAGCTCGAGTCTGAATTTTAGATCTTGTCTTGCTACATTTTTGGATATATCATCTAAAGAAGAGAGGCTTTTTGTAAGCTCCAGAATTTCATCTAAAATAGGTCATCGTGGAATTTTCACTATAATGTTTTTGCTACAAAGTTTCATAAGCTAAAACAAAAACCCATTTGAGAAGAAATTGTTCTGAACCTTGGGTCTGGATTTTAGATCGTCTCACTATATTTTCAGATATATGATCTGAGGAATTTAGCATTTGTGCAAGCTCCCAAATTACATCCTAAATAGGTAACCTTGGAAAAATCGTCATAACTTTCTCTTTGAGCATCAAATTGAAATTTAGTAGGAAGTTTTAGAAATAGAATGGACTGTAGTTTTCCATGTATCGACTTCAAGTCCTAGGGTTGAAACAATGACACGTGGAACTTCGTACAAGTGAGCTCTACTGAACGAGTCTATAATCAGGTCATCGTGGGTGATTTGACATAACTCTTCCTTGTAGAATCCAATCTTGATAAAACCTGTGGGGTTAAAAAGAGAGCTCAGAGGGATACGATAGGACAGAATTCAGAACTTGAAGATCTGAAATTATAGAGTTACAGTTGTTTCAAGATTGAGCTCCTAATATTAAGAAAAGGTGATATGAGGAAGTTTGATGGCAAGGATCTAATAAGTTGGATACTCCAAATGGAGAAATATTTTGGTCTACATGAGGTGCAACTGTTACAAAAGGTATGTATTGCATCTTAATATTTAGAATCGGATCAATTTTTATGGTATAAATGTCTTTGTTCTCGTAAACCACTTGTTACATGGACAATTTTCACGGAGGAAATGATAGCACATTATGCGGATACAAAGAGAAACACCTCATTTAGCCAATTGATAAATCTCAAACAAAAGTTTTCAATGGCAAAGCACATTGAAGAGTTTTAAAAATTGAATATAAGGGAAAATGATATTCCAGAGAAGGAGATGATTGATCTCTCCATAGAGACTTTAAAGGATAACATTCAACATGAGGTTCATCTTTGGGAACCTAATTCATTGGAGAAGGAAATTAGGTTGGCAAGAAAAGTGGAAAGCAACATTATGGAAACAAGGAAGTCTACCCCTCACAACTATAAAGATGGAAGTGGTGTTTCTCCTAGCCTTCCACAACCTACAAGGTTAACACCACAACAATTGGAAGAAAAAAGAGCAAAATGGCTTTGTTACAATTGTGATAACAAATACATTAAAGGTCATAAGTGTGTTGAGAAGAAATTATTTTACATAGATTGTGAAGAGGAGGAACAAAAGGATCAAGAAACATCAAAAGAAGAGGATATACACTAGGAACCAACCCTAGAGAAAGAAGAAATGAATCCAACCATATCTTGTAAAGCATTGGAAAGAATTACCACTCCTAAAACTCTCAAGGTAGAAGGACATATCAAGAAGAAAAAGGTTCAAGAAGTGAAAGATCACATGGAGAAAGAAGAAATGAATCCAACCACATCTTGTAATGCATTGGCCGGAATTACCACTCCTCAAAATATTAAGATAGAAGGACATATCAAGAAAAAAAAGGTTCAAGAAGTGAAAGATCACATCAAGAAAGAAGAAATGAATTCAACCATATCTTGTAATGCACTAGCCGGAATTACCACTCCTTAAACTATCAAGATAGAACGACATATCAATAAGAAAAATGTTCAACAAGTGAAAGATCACATCCAACATCAAGAAATTAATCCAACCATACGTTGTAATGCATTGGAAGGAATTACCACTCCTCAACCTCTTAAGATAGAAGGACATATCAAGAATAAAAAGATTCAAGCAGTGAAAGATCACATTGAGCATCAACAACAAGTTCTCCAACATTTAAAGGATAATGCCACTTTGGTGCAAAATCGAATGAAACAACATGCAAGTCAAAATCTTTGTGAAAGAAGTTTTGATGTAGGTGATTGGTTATTTTTACGGCTACATCTCAAGCAAGCTATTTATGAGAAGGAAATGTTGGCAATACTACATGCACTTAAGAAATGGCGACCTTACCTAATAGGAAGACACAAAGGTGAGAATGGATCATGATAGCCTTAAATACTTTTTAGAATAAAGATTATCCTTAGAAGAACATAACAAATGGGTCACAAATATGTTGGGTTATGACTTTGAAATCTTCTACAAAAAGGGGAAGAAAAATGTTGTTGCAGATGCACTCTCAAGAAAGGATGAGGATGTGGAAGAATTGTTATGTACTATTTCTATTATCTAACTAGATTGGATAAACAAAGAAAGGGATGAATGGAAGAAGGACAAAGAAGTGTGGCCACTCATTCAAAAGTTGCAGAAGATCCTAGTTCAAACAATATTGCTAGAACTTGATGAGGAAGGAAAAATCATATTGGAACCTAGAGTAGTCACAAAAACAAGAACCAGACAACTCCGAAATAGATCAATTTTGGAGTATCTCATCAAGTGGAAGAACTTACCCACTGAAGATTCCACATGGGAGGACGCAAATTTTATACAGAAGCATCAAGAACTACTCAAGCATTGAGGACAACTCCTTTTGAAGGAGAGGGACATGTTAGGTGCCTATACTACTAGTGTAACACCTTACTGTTATTAGTACAACCCCCTTATTATATTGTTGTCCCCACGTAGTCCCCATATTGTTATTATTGTGCCCTTACATTATTATTTTTATGTCGGCTATATTTATATTATGACTCCTTAGACTCCTATATATAGAAAGGAGGTATTGTCATTTGTATCATCCAAGAATTGTTCATTTGTGTAATGTAAAGGAGGTTTCCCCCTCGAAGAGGCTGAATTATAATGCATTGATCTATCTTTTCTATCTTTTTGTGAGCTGGTTTCATAACATTCCAATGATCTTGGGGGAAACCCTCCTATCCCATCAAGATAGGAGGAAAATCCTCCCATTCTCGTAACTCAAGGGGGTAATTCTTTCATTCTTATGGTACCCCCTCCAAGTAGTCTAATCACTTCCTTTGATTGGAATCGACTGGTAGGATTTCGTCTTCCTTCTTATGTGCCTTTCTAGATCATAGTACATGTTTGTAATATGATTTTATTTGACACTATTAGAGATGAAGGTTCATGAGTGAGTGTCCTTTCCTCCAATGCTTGGTAAGTGCTCGGTTCGCCGCCGGTTGTGCCTGTTATCTAGAATCTGTTGGATTTTAACAGAGGAACCAGTCAACCATTAGGGGTCCTTCCTTAGTTGCCTATTACTTTGAGAGGAAAAATCATTTACCTAAATGTGATGGTAGTCCCATGCCCTTTAGATTACAATTTACTTCTTGGGAGTGACTATGTTTAGGCATGGGAGTTATTGTTTCAACACTCTTTACAGTGATGTGTTTCCCGCATGAAGGAAGAATTGTCATTGTTGACTAGCTTTCATTTCGCGGTCCAAATATGGATTCCAGTCAACCATCTTCCCTAAATGGCCCTTTTGTACCAATGGCATCTGTAGGAATTTACAGGGTAAGTTCCTCAGAAAGAACACCAGAAGGACACCGCTCACAAACAGATCACAGATCAATACACCAGTATTTTGACGTGGTTAAAACCCTCAGAGAGGGAAACAGTCCACGGCCTGCGCCAACGTGGCTACTACAGGCAATTTATTAATAAAAGAATGAAAATTACATAAGCTTCTCTCATGCACGGTGAACCTACAAATGACCCTCCATGCGCTTTAAATAGAATTCATGGACCAATCGGGTGTCAAGCCACGGATCAAGTGTCGGTAATACCGAGGAGAGAATGAACCCTCGGATCACTACATATCGTGACCGTCGGATTGTAAGTTACAAAATGTACAACGGTAAAGAAACACACTTTACCTAACTCTATACCTAACTATACTAGACCAAGTTATACTTACCTATTCCTATGTGTCGGAATATCCTAACATCCCCCCTTAAGAACAACTTGGGATAGGATTGAAGGATTTACAAATATGACACAATAGGAGAAGGAAGGAGGCACTAGAGCCTATCCCCCCTTAGTGACAACTTCCTGACCTCCAAGCATATATCGAAGTTTAGTGAACTTCGCCTCTGTGAGAGCCTTTGTGAAGATGTCTGCAACCTGATCATCTGTTGAACAATATTGCACCTCAAGAACATGGTCATGAATGAGTTTTCTGATGAAGTGCATGTG